>ONZH01005945.1:0-37171 GCA_900303285.1 Rhinella marina | reverse complement strand
GAGGGTTCAGAGGAGGGCAACTAAAGTAATAACTGGAATGGGTGGACTACAGTACCCAGAAAGATTATCAAAATTAGGGTTATTCACTTTAGAAAAAAGACGACTGAGGGGAGATCTAATAACTATGTATAAATATATCAGGGGTCAGTACAGAGATCTCTCCCATGATCTATTTATCCCGAGGACTGTGACTGTGACGAGGGGACATCCTCTGCGTCTGGAGGAAAGAAGGTTTGTAAATAAACATAGAAGAGGATTCTTTACGGTAAGAGCAGTGAGACTGTGGAACTCTCTGCCTGAGGAGGTGGTGATGGTAAGTTCACTAAAAGAGTTCAAGAAGGGCCTGGATGTATTTCTGGAGGGTAATAACATTACAGGTTATAGTTACTAGAGAGGGGTCGTTGATCCAGGAAGTTATTCTTCCTGACCTCTATGTCAGACCCCAATTTTAGACCTCAGATCAGACCCTGCCACAATATCAGACCCCCATTAAACCTCCAGACCCCCATATCTGACCTCAGACCAGACATCCAGACCCCCATATCAGACCTCTCCAGACCCCCCCATGTCAGACCAGACCTCTCCAGACCCCCCCATGTCAGATCAGACCTCTCCAGACCCCCCCATGTCAGACCAGACCTCTCCAGAACCCCCAATGTCAGACCAGACCTCTCCAGACCCCCCATGGCAGACCAGACCTCTCCAGACCCCCCCATGTCAGACCACACCTCTCCAGACCCCCCCATGTCAGACCAGACCTCTCCAGACCCCCCCATGTCAGACCAGACCTCTCCAGACTCCCACATGTCAGACCAGACTTCTCCAGACCCCCCATGTCAGACCAGACCTCTCCAGACCCCCCCCATGTCAGACCAGACCTCTCCAGACCCCCCATGTCAGACTAGACCTCTTCAGACCCTCACATGTCAGACCAGACCCCAAGTCCCCCATTAGACTCTCCAGACCCCCAGTCCCCCCATTAGACTCTTTAGACCCCCAGTCCCCCATTAGACTCTTCAGACCCCCAGTCCCCCCATTAGACTCTTTAGACCCCCAGTTCCCCCATTAGATTCTTCAGACCTCCAGTCCCCCATTAGACTCTTCAGACCCTCAGCCCCCCCATTAGACTTCTTCAGACCCCCAGTCCTCCCATTAGACTCTTTAGACCCCCAGTCCCCCCATTAGATTCTCCAGACCCCCAGTCCCCCCATTAGACTCTTCAGACCCTCAGTCCCCCATTAGACTCTTCAGACCCCCAGTCCCCCCATTAGACTCTTCAGACCCCCAGTTCCCCCCATTAGACTCTTCAGACCCCCCATATCAGGCCTCAGATCAGACTGTAAAATAAATAAACTTACCTCTCCTGCTGCCACTCTCCCGGTCCTGGCTGTCTCCTCTTCTCAGGGCCCATGCTGCAGTCACCTGACCTCCTGCAGCGTCAGGTCAGAGTGCGCTCTGTACATCCTGATGCTGCAGGCAGTCAGGAAACAGAAGCGCGAGCCCTGAGAGGAGCAATCAGGAGGAGGGGTGAGTACTGTACAGCGCTACCAGAGCGACACTCCCCCTCCTCCTGCATACTAGCGAGTGCTTCCATCATAGAAGCGCTCACTAGTATTCCCTTTATAAGATGCACTATCTGCATCTTATAAAGGGAAAATACAGTGCCACTGGCAACCGCGACCGCTGCGACCCCTATAGCTACGCCAGTGCCGACAGGGAACCAATTTCTTTGAGTTCAGCCAGCAGCATCTCAAGCGAGTTCCCAGGGTCAGAGACCATTAGTAAAACATCGTCCGCAAAAGCTGGTACTCTCATTTCTCTGCTACCTGTCTAAACCCAGGGTCAAAACCGCGTGTAGTTAGGGTAGTACGGAGGTAGGGCCATGACACCGTGTCAAATGCGCTCTCCGTGTCTAAACTAAGGAGAAGTATTTGCGACTGTATGGGGTCTTGTGCTGCGACCGTGGCTGCCACCGCACGTCATACATCGCATGTCTCCTCTGAGTAAAACCCGATTGGGTAGGGTGAATTAGGGTTGGGAGGAAGGGTTGGGAATTAGGGTTGCATGCGATTAGCTATTATTTTCATCAGTAATTTATAGTCCTGATTCAACAGGGTGATCGGCCTATAAGATTGTTGTAAGTCAGGGTTTTTATTTGGTTTGGGGAACACTATCACCCTTGACTCAGTGAAACAGTCTACTTCGGCTCCTTCTTTATATATTTGAGTATACAAAGTCGTTAAAGTAGGTATGATCTCTGGTGACAGCATCTTATAATATATACATCTGGGCCTGGTGTTTTGCGATTGTGAGAACTAAAAATAGTATGCTTCACCTCCTCCTCTGTAATGTCCGTGTCTAAAAAGGATTTTGTTTCATCAGATAGGGAGGGCATATGGAAGGAATTTAAGAACATTTGTATCTTTTTCTGATTCGTGGGGGAAGCCTTGTAAAGTAATTAAAGAAGACCTCGGTAATTTAATCCGTTGTGGAATAAATATGACCCGTTACCGGACATTTAATATGGGCATTTAATACGGGCTATACGTTTCGTAATTTTGAAAGGTTTAGTAAGTGAGGCTAGTACAGTCATGAAAGTTTTGAGAATGATACAAATATTAATTTTTACAAAGTCTACTGCTTCAGTTTTTATAATGGCAATTTGCATATACTCCAGAATGTTATAAAGAGTGATTAGCTTAACAGCAATTACTTGCAAAGTCAATATTTGCCTAGAAAATGAACTTTATCCCCCAAAACACATTTCAACATCATTGCAGCCCTGCCTTAAAAGGACCAGCTAACATCGTTTCAGTGATTGCTCCATTAACACAGGTGTGGGTGTTGATGAGGACAGGGCTGGAGATCAATCTGTCATGATTAAGTAAGAATGACACCACTGGACACTTTAAAAGGAGGCTGGTGCTTGTCATCATTGTTTCTCTTCTGTTAACCATGGTTATCTCTAAAGAAACACGTGCAGTCATCATTGCACTGCACAAAAATGGCCTAACAGGGAAGAGTATCGCAGCTAGAACGATTGCACCTCAGTCAACAATCTAT
Source organism: Rhinella marina (assembly GCA_900303285.1). Classification (NCBI taxonomy): domain Eukaryota; kingdom Metazoa; phylum Chordata; class Amphibia; order Anura; family Bufonidae; genus Rhinella; species Rhinella marina. Next base: position 34,108 of record ONZH01005945.1, on the reverse strand, counting down.
CGCATCATCAAGAACTTCAAGGAGAGAAGTTCCATTGTTGCCAAAAAGGCTCCAGGGCACCCAAGAAAGACCAGCAAGCGCCAGGACCGTCTCTTAAAAGTTTTTCAGCTGTGGGATCGGGCTACCAGCAGTGCAAAGCTTGCTCAGGAATGGCAGCAGGCAGGTGTGAGTGCATCTGCACGCACTGTGAGGCGGAGACTCTTGGAGCAAGGCCTGGTCTCAAGGAGGGCAGCAAAGAAGCCACTTCTCTCCAGAAAAAACATCAGGGACAGACTGATATTCTGCAAAAGGTACAGGGAGTGGACTGCTGAGGACTGGGGTAAAGTCATTTTCTCTGATGAATCCCCTTTTCGATTGTTTGGGACATCTGGAAAACAGCTTATTCGGAGATGACGAGGTGAGCGCTACCACCAGTCTTGTCTCATGCCAACTGTAAAGCATCCTGAAACCATTCATGTGTGGGGTTGCTTCTCAGCCAAGGGAATCGGCTCTCTCACAGTCTTGCCTAAAAACACAGCCATGAATAAAGAATGGTACCAGAATGTCCTCCGAGAGCAACTTCTCCCAACCGTCCAAGAGCAGTTTGGCGATCCACAATGCCTTTTCCAGCTTGATGGAGCACCTTGCCATAAAGCAAAGGTGATAACTAAATGGCTCAGGGAACAAAACATAGAGATTTTGGGTCCATGGCCTGGAAACTCCCCAGATCTTAATCCCATTGAGAACTTGTGGTCAATCATCAAGAGACGGGTGGACAAACAAAAACCTACAAATTCTGACAAAATGCAAGCATTGATTGTGCAAGAATGGACTGCTATCAGTCAGGATTTGGTCCAGAAGTTGATTGAGAGCATGCCAGGGAGAATTGCAGAGGTCCTGAAGAAGAAGGGTCAACACTGCAAATATTGACTTGCTGCATTAACTCATTCTAACTGTCAATATAAGCTTTTGTTACTCATAATATGATTGCAATTATATTTCTGTATGTGATAAAAACATCTGACAAACACACATAAAAACCAGAGGGCAGCAGATCATGTGAAAATATAATATTTGTGTCATTCTCAAAACTTTTGGCCATGACTGTAATACCCCAGCGAAAGTATTTGTTCTGTGTACATAGGGTGAGCCAGTGTGCCTTTCCCTGAGCAAATGTATCTAAGACAGATTTTGCTTCAATGAATGTTTGTCGAGTTAGGGGCTGGGCAGACAAAAGCTGAGTGTAGCGAGTCAAAACGTGTCTTAGCCTGTTTACTTTTATGCGCTACATAGGCAATTACATGGCCACGCATAACCACCTTGGAGGCCGCCCAGAAGAGTGGGATATCTTGTAGATGGAAGTCATTGTCGTCTAGATAGTCCAATGGACCTTAAGATACACCCTAAAATCCTCTGAGTTGGAGAGATGTGTGGGGAACCTCCACAGGTGGCTGTGTGTTGTGTTTGCAGCTGTAGTGCTTGGATCGTGAGTGTGACAGGGACGTGATCTGATATTGCTATAGGGTGTATGGTACCAAGTTATCCAATAGGGTGAAAGAGGCCAAAATTAGGTCAATGACTCATGGACCTTGGAATAATAGGTGTATTCTCGGGTGTCATTGTGGATCATTCTCCACATGTCGCAGAGGTGTGACCTTTCCATAAACTGCAGCACAACGCGAGATGCCGGGGATTGCAGTTCTAGTATGTGATCTATCTAGTTGTGGGTCTAGCGCAGTGTTGTAGTCTCCTACTAGTATGAGTTTACGTGCCACACGGCTGATGAGAAGCTCTGCTATGGAAGCAAAAAAAAGCCGGGTCTGGGGAATTAGGGGCGTATAAGTTAAATAAGGTGTATAATATTTGTTCTATCAGAACATCAATAAGAAGGTAGCATCCCGCCGGATTCACCAAAGTGTCCTGCATCTCGTAGCGCCAACTTCGTCTAAATAGTGTTGCAACTCCTCTTGACTTAGAGGTGTAAGAGGCTGTCAAACACTCAGAGAGCCAAGAAGCCTTGAGAGTAGATCGGGAGGACGCCTTCCAGTGCGTTTCCTGAAGAAACACAGTGTCCAGTTTAAATTGTTTGAGGTGTGTCAATACTTTTCTTCTTTTTGTCAAGGTGTTTAACCCTGCTACATTCCAAGTGAGTAGTTTAAGGTGTGGTGTTGTAGGTGGACCTAGTGTCATCAGGTGTGGTACTCATCTGGCCATGGGGGTACATGGTAGTCACTGAGGAGATCAATCACAAAAAGGTCCTCTCCCACCCATCCCAGCGAGCGAGCAAGAGTGGATCTATGCAGTAGAGGGGGTGGTCCCAAACTCCATGCGTCACAGTAATTAACCTGCAATATAGAACAAAACATATAGCAAACAAGATAAAACATCAGTGGACACCAACTGGCATCACTGTAAGAGAACATTTAGAGATAATGCTAAAAGCAAAAGGAAAAGAACAAGAGAACAACCTGAGGACAGAAGTTTGCTCCCCTGGGCTTCTATGGACAATCAGCCTGCATCACGTTGACCAAAGAATCTTCTGGCTTCTGCTGGGTCATCGAAGAGATGGCCGTCATGTCACACACCTAGTTTAGCCGGGTATAAAAGTCGCTTATGTCGCTTATAGCTTATGTTATGGTCATGTAAGTAACTGCAAATGCTAACAAAGGCTTTACGCTTCTGTGTTACCATGGCGGAAAAGTCCTGGAATAGGAGTATTCTCTGGCCATCTACCATGAGTTGACGTTAATTGCGATATGTTCTTAGGATTTTCTCCTTTGTGGCCCAATGAACATATTTGGCAATGGCCGGTCTGGGGCGCCCCCCCCTTTCCTCCCTTGATCCCTGGGTGGCCCTATTCGATGTGACCTTTCTATCATCATAGGGTCAGCCGGCAAGTTGAGATTCAAAACCTGTGGGATTTTGATCACTAGGAAGGATGTCAAGTGTTCTCCCATTACTGATTCCGGGTTGCCAACAAAGCACAAATTATTTTGCCGGTCTCTATTTTCCAAATCTTCCAGTTTTTCTCTTACCAAGGCCTCTGTAGTTTCACGCTGCCGCAGTGAGGCCATTACGGTCTCCATGTGAGCCTCCTCTGTACCCATTCTATTCTCTAGTTCTGATCTTTTGCATTCAAGGTAATCTGGGCCAATGCTAAATTAATGGAGGCATGCAAAACGTCCAACCTTTTGTCAAAGAGCGGCAACAGCAATCTGGTCACCTCCTGCGCCACCGCCGTTGCTTGCATAATATCCGAAAGTGATTGAGGCGGCAGGCTATGCAATGGTTAGAGGTTCGGAGGTGTGATATCGTTTGATAAAAGTTCCTGTGAGGACAGCGTCAAATCGAGCAGCTGAAGATGCATATTTGTTCTTCAGTGTAGCCCTATTTTGAGACTTAGACATTTGCGATTTACGCGCGGTTTGAGCTGATAGCGTTTTGCATAGTTGGCTTTGAGGTTGAGGTCCCATAAGGTATTTGTCCATTCCTATGTCTCGACAGAAAGGAGTAAAACGTTGAATGTAGGGAGGGCCGGTTAGAAGCCAACTGGTTACATAGGGAAGCCGAACTATGTCCCTTTTAGGATGTTTGTGGCATTTGTCCGCAGTCTGGTTTTAACAAGAAGGAGCTAAATATAGTGCTGTTCAGTAAAGTGAATATTCTCCTCAGGGCTGGTTAATTCAGAATGAGTGTCACTTTTGCCTGGAGTCTCAGCTGCCTCAATGTGGTGCCTCCACAAGATGGCTGCTGTCTCTATTGCTGGAAGTCAAGGCTTACAGTTATGTAGGAGAGGGGGGTTATTTTCCCCCTATTTACTGCACTATTCCAGTAACTCTCCCTGTTTCCGTTCATATGGCCAGGGATAGAGATCTTGTTGATGGAGGAGGAGAGTGGGGAGCCTCACTCCCGGTGTTTTCTCCTGCTGCTAGACGCGCCCTGTCGTCTGAAGGATGCAAATGTTACCTGCCGAAGAAGCACTCAAGGTCCTGATGGTGCCTTTCTGGGTTGGTGAGGTTCGGTACCTGGCTGTAGAATCCCTGCACGGCTCCCAGCTGGTTGAGTCCTCTGGCGTGGTCTTGAACAGCTGCGACACAGGAAACGTGGCTGTGAGGTAGGCCTCTGACGGATAGCCCGGCAGGGTCACATGCCGCTTCTGACGCAATTGCGGCTTTGCCACCGACTCCCGGGACTGGGTTGCGCTAAATGGGAGGGGGTGCCCTAATAGTAAGAGGGCTATCCACCCCTAGCCTCCGATTTTCCCGGTGATGCGGAGGAGCGCAGCTAAAATGCGGCCATGCTGGATGCTCTACCCCCAGAAGTCTCCAGGTGGAGACTTTTTATAGGTCTGTGACATTACAGGGGCTGGTTATCTGCTGACTGGCTGTCTGCATAGCATTATGGGTGATCCCTCATTCTCTGGCTTCTTACTTCCTCTTTTCTAACATGTGCAGCAGACATTTTAGAAAAAATATGATTCGTTACCACGAAGTGCGAGGAAATTCAACTTTGAAACAATTCGGATTTTTCCTGAAATTCAGATTAAATTCCACTTTGTCAAACTTCTATTCGCTAATCTCTACTAAATACCCCACCTGCACCCCGGTAGATCAGCTGTTTGGGAGTAGCTCTGGCTCTGAAACTACACAGCTCTGTTCACAGTGTAGAGGCCACAGCTGGTTACTGCAGCACTGCTCCTATTCACTAATGGCCACTGCACAGTGGATGGAGCTTTGTAGTCCCTGCACCTATTTCTGGCATCAGAGTTGTTCGGTAGGAGTGTTCAGTATCAGACACCTGCCAATCTGATATTGATGGTCTATTCCTGAAGACAGACCATCATTATATAAAAGGACTAGAATAGAGATGATTGAATCAGTTCTAAATTAATTGGATCCATTACGAATTTCACAAAAATCTGAAGGTTTGGTGATTTGTTTTACTGTGCCATTCTACTGTGAATATTGGTGAGGAAAAGGGCCAGGAGTGGCCATATTCCCTTCAGGGAAATTTTCCAGTGAGCTGATGCTCAGGGGCTGCTCAAGCCCTCCTGTGGCTGCTAGCCAGATGTATAATGTTCTGTTATAAGCCAGTAATCTATCTGTACTAATGACACGATAGGGAGAGAATAGGTTGATATAATTGGCTAGATTTTAGGAAATTTGATTAAGGAAAGCTTTGAGGAGGGAGGGACTGGTCACCCAGTTCTGAGTTAATACAGCTTCTGGCAGCTAGTTCTGCACTACAAAACCAGTAGTGTTTCAAGATACTGCAAGATAATGTTCAGTTATAGCAAAAGCATTTTTTTATGGTAATAATGCCATTATTGTACCTGTGTAATTGAACGCATTGCATATTACTGCAAGATAATGGCTAGTTATGGCAAAAGCATTTTAAGGGATTAACATCATAATTATACCTGTGTTATAAAATACTGCATATTATTGCAAGATAACATTCAGTTACGGCAAAAGCCTTTTATGACAATAATGCCATTATTATACCAGTGTTATTAAATGCATTGCATATTACTGCAATATAACATTCAGTTATAGCAATAATATTTTACGGCAATAATGCAATTATAACCATGCTATTAAACACGTTGCATATTACTGCAAGATAACGTTCAGCTATAGCAACAGCATTTTTTTGTGGCGATTAAACCATTATTACAGCTTTGTTATTTCCTTGCATATTACTGCAAGGTAATGTTCGGCTATAGAAAAATTATTCATGGCATTTTACCAAAATTATATAGTTATAGTTTAAAGACATTTTACTGCAAACTTTGCACTGTTATACTTGTGTTAGTGAACGCATTACTGCATCAGACCATGTAGTGTAAAGACATTTTACTTAATTACATTATTATACCTGTGTTAGTGAATGTATAGTTCAAAGCCATTTTACCACAAACAATCCATTGTTATACCTAGGTTAAACTAATTACTACTTCAAACTATGTAGGCTTGTCTGAAATGTTTGTGCAAGATAGTTAACCATTGTCTTCCAAGGTTTTATTGGGATTCTGATTTATTGTGGAACTGGGAAATGGCCACTTCAAGGTCCGAAATAATAACAGATAAACAAAATTTACACAGTGACCCTTATAGATTACATGTGATGGCACCACCATCACCCAGCGATGTGCCCTCCAATTCTAAATTTCCGCCTGTCTTGTGTCAACCCAAAGGGCACCTCCGTTGCCGCATCTTGACTGTCACCCAATGGTTTTCGCCGGTTACAACAAAAGCTCTCCGGAGCGTTGTACCCATACCCTGTGTCATCTGTATAGTGTTCCGCCCACAATACAAGGAGCTCGGTAGGTCGGTGGTATAAGCCCTGGGTCAAGTGCAGCCTTTCTAAAAGTAGCCTACCTAGCAGATACAAGCAACCACTGACCCCCGGGTCTTCACAACTGGTGGCAGCAGTGGGATGCTATACAGCCCAGTCCATCTGGGGGAGCTGCAGGGGACTGGTGTTAGCAGACACCGTCCAGGGCTCCACGGCCAGGGGGCATATACACCGATTCCACGGGGCATAAGCAAAGCATAGCGGGTTTAGGACACAGCCATGTCCAGCCCCACCAGCTCAGCCAAAGGGGGAGCTCGGGAGCTAATATACAGCCGCAACAAAAAGCGGGTGTTCCAGGAGCTGTGCCAGTTAAGGCAGATCAACTACCGGGCCACAGACACCCGGGCAGAGCTGATCCAGAAGCTCGCCACCTGGGATGAGCAGCATGTGGCGGAGGACGACGAGGACCTACTCGAGGTCGACCCACAAGGGCCTGCAGCTGATCAGGGGTCCGGCAGCAGCCAAGCATTGATCACCACGACCCAAGCCACACAGATTCAAGAGTTGTTGGCCGCAATGGAGGCCCGGGCCACCAGCCATGAGAGATCCTATGTGATAGAGGCCGTGCTAGGAGTACCAGTCCGCATGCCTATTGACACTGCCCCAGCACCGTTAGTAATTTCCGGCCAGGGCAATCATCTATGCTACCATGATGTACCAATCTTCGATAAAGCCACTATCGAGATTGACGAACATCTCCAAAGCTTCGAGACCTTGATGGTGGTCCATCAAGTACCAGAGGTCAAATGGGCCAAATACATCTGGGCTAGCTTAACGGGTAGGGCTCAAGACGCCGCCGACTCCCTGGGGTCACAGGACTGCCAGGACTACAAGGTCATAAAAGAAATTTTGCTGGCATGTTTTACCATCATCCCTGAGAGCTACCGCACAAAAATCAGGCCACTAAATCGCCAAGGGGCACATACGCCGAGTTAGGCAGCCAACTATGCCGGCACTGCAACCGCTGGCTGGCTGGACGAGCCACCTACTCCGCTGCCTCCCTACGGGACTTAATCGTCCTAGAACAACTGATGGACAAAATGGCTCCAGAAATCCAGGAGTGGGTAGCAGACCGGAGACCCAACACTCCCGAACAAGCTGCACGGTTGGCGGATGAGTTCATGGCCAACTGCCCACACTGGAGACCAACAGCTCTCTCAGAATTAACCCTCGGGAGAGGCCCCAACCAGGGACCTGAGCTCCCGCCACCTCCCTGTCCACCCCCTCCACAGTTCACAGCACCAGCTTCTCCTATACCGAGGTTACAGAGCCAGTCACAGGAATTGCCAAACCCCCGCCACTGCTACAAATGTGAGCGACCAGGACACTTCGCCAGAGAGTGTACCCAAAGCCGGGGCCTGATGCCCGGGGCCCGCTTTCCTGCTCGCCCCGTGAATTGCTGTCACAAGAGCTTCCCCAGCGCAGAGGGTTCCTACCCCCCTGATGCGCCAGAGGCAAAGGAGACGGTATACCCGGTCAACACGCTGCGCCAAGGTGGGCAGCATACTCCAGACAATCTGCAACCCCACATGCAACCGGTGAAAGTTAGGACTCATCGTGTCCAAGGACTCCACGACTCCGGGTCATCCATCACCTTGGTCAGCCCAGACCTGGTCCCTATTGAACACCACCTGAGGCCACACGGTGACTATCTCCCTTTTCGGAGGGCAACAATCCAGCATTCCCTTAGCCCGTGTTATGCTAGACTGGGGGGCTGACCACGGAGAAGTGGACATTGGCCTGTTGGAGGGGTTGCCCACACAAGCCATTCTGGGCAACGATCTAGGTCAAGGCCTGTCCAGCCAATTTGTGACTGCCGTCACTCAGAGCCAAGCCAAGCAGCTGCTGGACACCCCCCTGTCCCAACCTGCCTCAGTGATGTCTCCGTCCTCTGAGGTCCTCCCCTCCAACCCCGAACCAATGGCGGTGAGTAACCCTGACACAACTGTATCGCTTGACTGGGGGGAGGTAGATAGAGCAGAATTTACGAATGCCCAACTGACTGACCCCACACTAGAAACCATCCAGAGTGCCGCTGCCCAAACTGGGGGAGGTAGACAGGGGGAGGTGTTTAGATGGGAGAATGGGTTGCTATACCGGGAAAAGCCTGCTTCCTGCCCAGAAAGGCCCTGGTCCCGCGTCCACCAATTAGTAGTCCCCCAACAGTACCGGCCCCAACTCCTTCGCCTGGCCCACGACATCCCTGCAGCGGGACATATGGGAGTTAAAAAGACCCGAGCCCGTCTGCTGGCCCAAGGTCACCCAGGAAGTGACCCAATACCGAGCCTCCTACCCGGTATGCCAACGAATGGGGGGGGCCCCATGTCATGCCCCTCTTCAATCCATGCCCATGATAGGTGAACCCTTTCAGAGGGTAGCAGTGGATATCATAGGCCCTTTAGCCATCCCCAGCCGTACCGGGAAACGGTACATTCTTACCCTGGTCGATTTCGCCACCCGTTACCCAGAGGCCGTTGCTCTGTCATCTATCTATGCAGAGCAAGTGACTCAAGCCCTACTCGACATCTTTAGTCGGGTAGGGTATCCACAGGAGGTGCTCACCGACCAGGGTACGCAGTTTCAGAGCAAGCTGATACAGATGCTCTGGGAACAGAATGGGATATGCCCCATGCGGACCATCCCCTATCACCCACAGACTAACGGATTGTGTGAGAGGTTCAATGGAACTCTCAAACAACTCCTTAGCCGATATGTCGAAGCCGAAGGGGGGCACTGGGAGGAGCATCTGCAGCAACTCCTCAGGATTCAACCGGGTTCTCCCCTTTTGAATTATTGTATGGCCGCAAGGTCGAGGGCCTTTAGAGTTAGTCCGAGAGAGCTGGGAAGGTGCCTTCCCAGTGGACGAAGTCCCGATTTTAGGGAAAGCATGGGAACGTTAATGGCCCTAGCTCATGAGAATCTAGAGGTAGCCTAAGGGAGGCAGGGGTATTACTATAATAGGAAAAGCAGACCCTGGGAACCATCCCGGGAGGCCATCACCCAATGGCCCCGACCCACTAATCAGAAGCAAGTGCGCACGTTCCTGGGGACCGCAGGGTATTACAGGAAATTTATCCCTAATTACAGCACTCTGGCCAATCCCTCACTAACCTAACCACCAAAAAGTATGCCCGCCACCTAGTGTGGACCCCCGACTGTGAATCTGCCTTCACACAGTTAAAATCCCAGTTAGCACAAGGCCCAGTTCTGACGGCCCCAGGCTCCCAGCGTCGGTTCTTAGTCCAAACCGATGCCTCTGACACCGGGCTAGGAGTGGTACTTAGCCAAGTCGGAGCGGATGGGCAGGAACACCCCATCGCCTACCTCTCCCGAAAACTGTTGGAGAAAGTGCCTACGCTATCTTAGAAAAAGAGTGCTTGGCCATAGTCTGGGCCCTGAAGACGCTACAGCCGTATTTATATGGGAAAGAATTCACAGTCCTGACCGACCACAACCCTCTAAGCTGGCTTATCCGCACCTCTGGGGACAATGGACGTTTACTGCGATGGAGTCTGGCTTTACAATCGTACAACTTCTCGGTTTCTCACAAAAAGGTCAAGGACCACGGAAATGAGGATGGCCTTTCCCGTCAGGTGGAGCCAGATCATTGGAAGCCCATTGTGCCGTACCCTTTGGGCACCAACGACCAGCTACCGAGCACCACTGTTGAACGGTGGTAATGGAGAAGGGGGAGGAATGTGACGGCACCACCATCATCCAGCGCCGCGCCCTCCAATTCTAAATTTCCGCCTGTTCTGTGCCAACCCAAAGGGCACCCACGTTGCCGCATCTTGACTGTCACCCAATGGGGCGAAGTTACAGAGCAAACCCTGAAGCCCCTGTACCTAACTGTTACATTTCCCTCAACCAAGTTATCCCCCAGGTAATCCCTTTAAAGTCTAGACTGGCAGGAACAAAGGATCCTTTCACAACGCTCAAAGGATAATTGGGCCCTTTGTGTGGTAATCCCATCATGGCTAAAAATAGCTACGCCACTTATCCAGCCAAGGGGCGTAAATTTCAACCACCAATCGGCTGCTGACTTGAGGCCTGGTTACCATCAGCGACCTATCGACACAAGGGGCTTGAACGACTACCAATCCTGTGAGCTCCACTGCAAGTCTATGACAGGGTGATACATAAAAGGAGGCCCTGAGCCATCATTTGGCGGCCTTCGCTTGGGACTATGGCCTAGAGACTTCGGTTTCTGCCACGGGACTGGTGATCGCTCGATTGCCCAACCTCGAGTCTTCAGATTCGGTTGGAGAGTCCGGGTTGAGAACAATCACCTGGCCACATACCTTGTCTGTACATGGTGGACCTGCAAGATGGTCTACCAAAGATGCGGAGGTTCCAGCTTACATACCCTGGCAGGCTTGCGGAAGGGCCACCTCTGTTGTATGCCTTAACGTATGTATTTGTGTGTATATGCTGAAGGTTTGCCTGTTACAACAAAGGCTCTCCAGAACGTTGTACCCATACCCTGTGTCGTCTGTATAGTGTTCCGCCCACAATACAAGGAGCTCGGTAGGTCGGTGGTATAAGCCCTGGGTCAAGGGCAGTCTTTCTAAAGGTAGCCTACCTAGCGGATATGAGCAACCACTGACCCCGGGTCTTCACAACATATGCTGGCTACATTGCACTAGGGGTGAAGCTCTTTGGTTAAACAGGATAAAAACGGGCACTTTTCAGCTAGCGGTTGCAGCTCATCTATGAAAGGATGCTTTTGCATAGAAATGTTTTACTCAACCTGTGATGTAAGTTTTCTTTTCTTTGTATATAATTAACTTGCAAAAAGAAGAAGTTGCAGTTGAGTCTCTCTTGCTCTTATCAGCAAAACACTCCTCCTCCTTGCAACCTCAGTTGCATCCACTCTGTCTCTGTCTACTAGAAATGGGTCGTTGATCCAGGGAGTTATTCTAAAATTTTTCCCCCTAAAGTGGGGAAAATTGGCTTCTACCTCACAGGGTTTTTTTTGCCTTCCTCTGGATCAACTTGCAGAATACCAGGCTGAACTGGATGGACAGATGTCTTTTTTAGGCCTTATAAACTATGTTACTATGTTACACTGCCTTTTCCTAGTGGAGTGCCTCCTTTTTTCCTAAGATGAGGCAACAAAATCCCATGTACTATGGGAAATACTCAAGTTGTCTCCCTTTTGAAGAATCTTGTCAGAACTGGACTCCCATGAGGAGGAGATTCAGTGGGCGCCAGCAGAAGCTATAAAGAGCAGATCTCTCTCCATTATGGTCCATTTGGGAACTGATGATGCTGCTGATACTGTAGGTGTAGGCTCAAAACGTGCCAGACCTAAGCCAAGCTCAGCTGCCGCTTTGTCTATATAAAGTGTGCTAGTATCTCCCATCTGACCGTTTTTCTCCATAGTGCTGGAAGACAAAGGCATTGGTGTGTGCAAGATCTGCATTCTGCAGGATTAAAAAAAAAACGTTGGCATTTTTAACACAAACAAGCTCCATGGCTCTATTGCCACACACGACGACACATGACACATGACGTAGGACCACACGTTACTGTGGGAAAATAGAGGTGGCCACCAGCTAATGCAACAAGAATGTTCTTCTTCTCCTGGTCTCCTTTGTGGCATCCAGGCCACATCAACGTGCAGCACAATGTCCTTGTCATCATAGTCATCAGTTACTGCTTTTCCCACTTAGGACCCTTTCACACAACCATGTGAACAGGTCTGCACCTATTCCACAAATTGCGGAATAGGTGCGGGCCAGTTCACTTCAACGGCTGGCACGCAATCTTGTTGAGCCGCGGCTCCGCAAGAAATTATAGAACATGTCCTATTCTTGTCCGCAATAGCGTTTTGAACAGGGCGCCCGGCAATACTACGGCCATCTGAATGGCCCCTTAAACTCCTACTACTACTCTGCTTAAGGGGCAGCCATCAATAATAGTATGTGTGAACAGGAAACAAATTTACATGTCCAGCAATCTGCTGGTGTGCAAACTTAATTCCCACCTGCCTGGTCCCCAACAGAAACAGTTCAGCGCATTGCTCCCACTCCCCCCTATCATATGTGTAAAGTGAAGTGTCACTACCACTATCTGACTACCATCATGTTACTTACCATATGGCTGCTGTTGCTGCCCACCACCATTACAGCTGCAACTCCTTATTCATAACCCCCATGCTGCCTCTTCCATTACCCCTTCTGCCACTGTCATTGGCACAGCTGCCACTTCTGCTACTACCCTGTGGTCATATACCACTATTATCCTACCCTTTCCACATCCACATTCTACTGCTGATGCTCCCAAATAAAAGGGAGATTTTTTCCAGACTGGTACATTAAAAGCCACTCTTTCTTCTGACAATTAACATTTCTGTTTGTATAAATACAGGCAGGTATTCTTCCCCCATTAACGCAAAATTGTGAATGCTGGTGCAGAAGACACTGTTTCTTATCACATTCAGGGCCGCTTCTGCCATGAGGCGATATGAGAATCTCACCTCAGGCAGCAGTTTTCTGTATTTATGAGGGGCAGCATCCACATAGCAGTTAAACACTGCTGGTGGATGCTGCCGGTGTTCCCTGTAAGCTGCGCTCCACCCCCCTTCCCCTCCTGGAGCGCAGGGAGCTGGGTCCTGTCACTCACCCACCGCTCAGCTCCCTGCACTCCTCCCCTTCTTCAGGACCGTAGCCACTGAATGGTGAAGCAGGAAGACTTCTCCCTCCTCCACCATTCAGCCTGCAGCCACAGATCGAGCCGCCAGCCTGTGTGGACAGAGCCTGTAACCCGGGAATCTGCATACACATCCCATACGCATCCCACACAGTCAAGCAGAGCCATCTTTGTCTTCAGCAGGGGAGAGAAGACTGTGAGGAACGGGACAAGGTGAGTGGGTACTGTGTTTTTTTTTTTTAATACAGAAGAGGCACAGATGGCATTTCTAATACAAAGGGGGCACAGAGGAGAGGGCATTAATACTACAAAGGAAGCACAGTGGAGAGGGCATTAATACAACAAAGGGGGCACAGGGGAGAGGGCATTAATACTACAAAGGGGGCACACTGGGCATTACTACCATAAGGGGGCACAGTGGGTATTACTACTACAAAGGGGGCACAGTGGGCATTATTACTACAAAGGGGGACACAGAGGGCATTGTTACCATAAAGGGGGCACAGATGGCATTGCCACTATAAAGGGGGCACAGAGGGCATTGCTACTATAAAGGGGGCACAGAGGGCATTACTACTACAAAGGCAACACAAAGGGCATTACTACTATAAAGGGGATACAGAGGGCATTACTACTATGAAGGGGACACAATAGGCATTATTACTATGAAGAGGGCACAATGGGCATTGCTACTGTGAAGGGGGCACAATAGGCATTATTACTATGAAGAGGGCATGATAGGCATAACTACTGTGAAGGGTCATAGCTATTATGGGGTCACACTGTGCATTATTAGTGTGAAGGCGGCACATTGGGAATTACTGCTCTGAAGGGGGCAAAGAGAGGGCACAACTACTGTGAGGCTGCACAAAGAAGGTATTACCACTGTGAAAGGGACACAGATGTGTCTGTCCCTCTGTGTGTGTCTGTCCCTGTGTGTGTCACCATCACCATGCCAACAGTGTTCATGAATGTCTTGACGCAGCTGCATCGGGACGTTCTTTGGGGGCAAGAAGAAGAAGGAAGAGGAGGCAGTGCCGGCAGCATGGAGTCCGTGGGAGAGGCACCGGGAGGCACATTAAGGATGCAGGTAACACTACACATGATCTACACTAGTGTTAGCGGTGGTTTTACATAGGACTGCAGCAGAGGCGTAGCTAGAGGTTCAGCACAGGGGGGGGCGAAACATACTTGAGTGGGCCCCCCACTTATTGGCTTCCCAAACGCACGTTTCCAACTTCACAGGCACATACTACTAGTTGTGGTTATAATATTGTATTAGAAAGATGACTGTATAAACTGCAAGATCGTCTATGCTGCTAAGTACAGTACAATAGACTTTCTACATACCCTAGTCTAAATACTCTACCACATATTGCAGTACAATATAGGAGTAATAGGAGTAAAAAACAAGGGGACTCCTATGTTAAAGGAAACGTGTCCCCAGTTTTTACATCACTCCCTGCCCCCATCAGACCCTCAGATCAGCTTAATGTGCCCCCATCAGACCTCAGATCAGCGCCATCAGACCTCAGTCAGCTTAATGTGCCCCATCAGACTCAGATCAGCTTAATGTGCCCATCAGACCTCAGATCAGATGTGCCCCTCAGACCTCAGATCAGCGTATTGTGCCCCATCAGACCTTAGATCAGCGTATTGTGCCCCATCAGAACCTAGATCAGCGTATTGTGCCCCCATCAGACCTCAGATCAGCGTATTGTGCCCCATCAGACCTTAGATCAGCGTTATTGCTCCCCCTCAGATCAGCGTAATCAGCACTCAATTATTGTGCCCCATCAGACCTCAGACATTAAATGCAGCAGATATTGTGCCCCAATTCAGACAGCTATAGTATAGACCTCAGATCAGATTATGTGCCCCCATTCAGATCAGCTATCTCCCTCACATCAGCAAGAATGTGCCCCATCAGAACCTCAAGATCAGCTCGTATATTGTCCCCATCAGGACCTCAGATCAGATCAGCCTATGTGCCCCCATCAGACCCTCAGTTCTAGCTATAATGTGTCCCCCCAATCAGACCTCAGATCAGATACCGCGCCTATTGTGCCCCCCATCAGACCTCAGATCAGCGTATTGTGCCCCATGCAGACCTCAGATCAGCGTATTGTCCCATCAGACCTCAGATCAGCGTATTGTGCCCCATCAGAACTCAGATCAGCATATTGTGCCCCATCAGACCTCAGATCAGCTATTGTGCCCCATCTCTCAGATCCTCAGCGTATTGTGCCCCATCAGACCTCAGATCAGCCTATTGTGCCCCCATCAGACCTCAGATCAGCGTATTGTGCCCCCCATCAGACCTCAGATCAGCGTATTGTGCCCCATCAGACCTCAGATCAGCGTATTCAGTGCATTGTGCCCCATCAGACCTCAGATCAGCGTATTGTGCCCCATCAGACCTCAGATCAGAATGTTCTCAGCATATTGTGCCCCATCAAACTCAGATCAGCCTGCCCCCACATCAGATCAGATCAGCTTATTGTGCCCCCCATCAGACCTCAGATCAGCCTTGTGCCCCATCAGACCTCAGATCAGCGTATTGTGCCCCATCAGACCTCAGAATCAGCGTATTGTGCCCCCATCAGACCTCAGATCAGCGTATTGTGCCCCCATTCAGACCTCAGATCAGCGTATTGTGCCCCATCAGACCTCAGATCAGCGTATTGTGCCCCCATCAGACCTCAGATCATATTGTGCCCCATCAGACCTCAGATCAGATTATTGTGCCCCCATCAGACCTCAGATCAGCACTGTGCCCAGCCCATCAGATCAGCCTATTGTGCCCCCCAGACCTCAGCATATTGTGCCCCCATCAGACCTCAGATCAGCGTATTGTGCCCCCATCAGACCTCAGATCAGATCAGCATTTCATTGTGCCCCATCAGACCTCAGATCAGCGTATGTGCCCCCATCAGACCTCAGATCAGCGTATTGTGCCCCCATCAGATCTCATATTGTGCCCCCATACCTCAGATGCCCCCATCAGACCTCAGATCAGGTATTGTCAGCCCCCCATCAGACCTCAGATCAGCGTATTGTGCCCCATCAGACCATCAGATCAGATCAGCGTATTGTGCCCCATCAGACCTCAGATCAGGTATTGTGCCCCATCAGACTCAGATCAGCGTATTGTGCCCCATCAGACCTCAGATCAGCGTATTGTGCCCCCATCCAGACTCAGTGATCATCAGCAGATCAGTTCATTTGTGCCCCATCAGACCTCAGATCAGCGTATGTGCCCCCATCAGACCTCAGATCAGCTTAATTGTGCCCATCAGACCTCAGATCAGCGTATTGTGCCCCCCATCAGAGACCTCAGATCAGCGTATTGTGCCCCATCAGACCTCAGAGCGTATTGTGCCCCATCAGACCTCAGATCAGCGTATTGTGCCCCATCAACCTCAGATCAGCTATTGTGCCCCATCAGACCTCAGATCAGCGTATTGATGCCCCATCAGACCTCAGATCAGCGTATTGTGCCCCCCATCAGACTCAGCATCAGCGTATGTGCCCCATCAGACTCAGATCAGCGTATTGTGCCCCCATCAGACCTCAGATCAGCTTAATGTGCCCCCATCAGACCTCAGATCAGCATACTGTGTCCCCATCAGACCTCAGATCAGCGTATTGTGCCCCATCAGACCTCAGAATCAGCATATTGTGCCCCCATCAGACCTCACATCAGCAGAATCATGTGCCCCATCAGACCTCAGATCAGCCTATTGTGCCCCATCAGACTCAGATCAGCCTATTGTGGCCCCCATCAGCCTCAGATCGTATTGTGCCCCATCAGACCTCAGATCAGCGTATTGTGCCCCCATCAGACCTCAGATCAGCGTATCGTGCCCCCATCAGACCTCAGATCAGCGTATTGTGCCCCATCCCTCAGATCAGCATATTGTGCCCCATCACCTCAGATCAGCCTATTGTGCCCCCATCAGACCTCAGATCAGCTTAATGTGCCCCATCCCCATCAGACCTCAGATCAGCAGCTTAATGTGCCCCCATCAGACCTCAGATCAGCTTAATGTGCCCCCATCAGACCTCAGATCAGGCTTAATGTGCCCCATCAGACCTCAGATCAGCAGTATACTCTCAGATATTCAGCCCCCATCAGATCCTCAGATCATATTTGTGCCCCATCAGACCTCAGATCAGCGTATTGTGCCCCATCAGACCTCAGATTCAGCGTATTGTGCCCCCATCAGACCTCAGATCAGCAGCCTCTGCCCCCATCAGACCTCAGATCAGCATTGTGCCCCCATCAGACCTTTCAGCAATTGTGCCCCCATCAGACCTCAGATCAGCTTAATGTGCCCCCATCAGACCTCAGATCAGCGTATTGTGCCCCCCATCAGACCTCAGATCAGCAGAATGTGCCCCATCAGACCTCAGATCAGCATAATGTGCCCCCATCAGACCTCAGATCAGCGTATTGTGCCCCATCAGATCAGCGTATTGTGGCCCATCAGCTTTATTGTGCCCCATCAGACCTCAGATCAGCGTATGTGCCCCTCAGACCTCCATCAAACCTCAAGATTCAGCCTATTGTGCCCCCCATCAGACCTCAGTCAGTATTGTTGCCCCCATCAGACTCAGATCAGCGTTATTGTGCCCCCATCAGACTCAGATCGCGTATGTGCCCCCATCAGACCTCAGATCAGCGTATTGTGCCCCATGCCCCATCAGACAGATCAGAATTCAGCGTATTGTGCCCCCATCAGACCTCAGATCAGCTTATGTGTCCCCCCACATACCTCAAATCAGCGTATTAGTATGCCCCCATGATAACCTCAGATCAAGTCGTAGTCGTCCGGCCAGCATCAGACCATCAGATCAGCCTTAATGTGCCATCTGCAACAAATCAGCAGTATACGTGATCAGACCTCAGATCGCCATGCTGCGCCATCAACTTCAGAGCACCTCATTGGTGCCCCCATCAGAACCTCAGCATCAGCGTATTGGTGCCCGCCACAGACCTCAGATCAGCGTATTGTGCCTCATCAGACTCGAAGTCAGCGTACTGTGCCCCCATCAGACTTCTCAGATCAGCGTAATTGTGCCCCTTCAGACTCAGAGAAGCCGTGCTGGCCCATCAGACCCACAATCAGCGTATTGTAGCCCCCTTCAGACCTCAGATCAGCTTATTGTGCCCCATCGAGACTTCAGATCAGCGTATTGTGCCCCATCCTCAGTCAGCCATTGTCCCACTCAGACGTCAGATGCAGCGTATTGTGCCCCTCAGGCTCAGATTCATATTAATATGGCCCCATCAGCGGACCATCAGACTTCAGGTCGCCTAATTTCACCTCAGATGTGCCCCATCAGAACCTCAGCGTATGTGCCCCATCAGACTCAAGTCAGGCTTAATTGTGCCCCATCAGACCTCAGGTCAGCTCTTGTGCCCCATCAGACCTCAGTCAGCTCTTGTGCCCCCATCAGACCTCAGCCTATTGTGCCCATCGTCAGATCATCAGACCTCAGTTGTCAGCAATCTTTTGCCCACAGACCATCAGATCAGCAGTATTGTGCCCCCATCAACACCTTCAGATCAGCATATGTCGCCCACCATAAGACCTCAGATCACAGCGTATTGTGCGCCTCACATCATGAACCTCAAATCTAAGACGTGATTGTGCCCCCATACTGACCTCAGATCAAGCGTATCGTGCTTCCCCATCAGAACGCCTCAATCAGCTTAATGTGGGTATTCGAGACCTAGACTGCGTTTGTGCCTTGCCCATCCAAACCTGCAAGATCTTGCATGTTGTGCATCCGCATCAGATCCTCCAGAATCATGTGCGTATTGTCAGCCCCTCCATCAGACTCAGATCCAGCTTAATGTGCCCCATCAGAGACTTCAGAAACAGCGTATTGTGCCCATCAATCCTCAGATGTCGCAGGCTTGTGCCCCCATTGTGCCCTCCCATCAAGAACCATCAGATCAGAGTTGTGCCGCGGATCAAGCGTATTCGCCCCCATTGAGACTCCCTCAATCAAGTCAGCCCGCTTAATGGTGCCAGCGATTGTGGCCCCATTGTGCCCCAGATCACAGGTATATTGGCCTATCAGACCTCAGATCAGCGTATTGTGCATCATCAGCCCTCATTCAGCGTATTGTGCCCCCATCAGATCAGATCTCAGCGTATTGTGCACCCATCAGACTTCAGATCAGGTATTGTGCCAGAACCTCAGATCTCGTATTGGTGCCCCAAGATAAGACTCAGTTTAAATGTGCAGTCCATCAGTGCCAGATCAAGGCTTATAGCCCATAGTGACCATGATTGCATGATTGTGCCCCATCAAGACTTTTCAGATCAGCGTATGTGTGCCCCCTCACCTCAGGCCCAGACCTCGAGATAAGATGCTAATGCCCCCATCCCCCATCAATCCTCAGATCATGTGTAATTTGTGAGACCTCAGAGTCCAGTATTGTCAGCGTATTAGATCTAGAACCTTGTCACCCCATTGTGTAGACCTCATCAGCGTATTGTGCCCCATCAGACCTCAGATCAGCGTATTGTGCCCCATCAGACCTCAGATCAGCTTAATGTGCCCCCATCAGACCTCAGATCAGCTTATTGTCCCCATCAGACCTCAGATCTCATATGTGCCCCCATCAGACTCAGATCAGCGTATTGTGCCCCCATCAAACCTCAGATCAGCCCCCATCAGCCCATAAGATCAGATCAGCCTATTGTGCCCCCCATCAGACCTCAGATCAGCGATTGTGCCCCCATCAGACCTCAGATCAGCGTATTGTGCCCCCATCAGACCTCAGATCAGCGTATTGTGCCCCCATCAGACCTCAGATCAGCGTATTGTGCCCCATCAGACCTCAGATCAGCGTATTGTGCCCCCATCAGACCTCAGATCAGCTCATTGTGCCCCATCAGACCTCAGATCAGCTTAATGTGCCCCCATCAGACCTCAGATCAGCGTTATTGTGCCCCATCAGACCTCAGATCAGATTGTGCCCCCATCAGACCTTCAGATCAGCAGTATTGTGCCCCCATCAGACCTCAGATCAGCGTATTGTGCCCCCATCAGACCTCAGATCAGCGTATTGTGCCCCCATCAGACCTCAGATCAGCGTATTGTGCCCCATCAGACCTCAGATCAGCGTATTGTGCCCCCATCAGACCTCAGATCAGCTTAATGTGCCCCATCAGACCTCAGATCAGCTTATTGTGCCCCATCAAACCTCAGATCTGCATATTGTGCCCCCATCAGACCTCAGATCAGCGTATTGTGCCCCCATCAGACCTCAGATCAGCCCACCCAGCCACATAAGATAAAAATAAAAAACCTTTCTTACCTGTTCTGCGCTGTGGCTGCCCTCCGGTCCGCGCTCCGCTCTCTTCCCTGGCCCGCGCACACTATGACCTGATGCTGCGTGCAGCGTCAGGTCATAGTGCGCGCTGCCAGGGAAGAGAGCAGAGCGCGGACCGGAGGGCAGCCGCAGCGCAGAACAGGTAAGTAAGATTTTTTATTTTTATCTTATGTGGCTGGGTGGGCTGATCTGAGGTCTGATGGGGGTCCCTAAATACAAGTGAGCGCTTCCATAACGGAAAATCGGCTGGTCCTTTAATGGTTAAACACGCTGTCACAAATCACACATCATCAAGCAGACACACACAAAATGCCATCTGTCAATTTAGACTGACAAAAAGGCCTGCTTACAGTGGTGTAGCTATCGAGGTAGCAGGAGAAGCGACTGCTTCGGGGCCCAAGGTCAGTAGGGGCCCGGGAGCAGTAGCAGGGCTGTGGCCAGCAGGGCTATATTTCTAATAATGTAATTTTTTAAAATTTATTTTATATTTCTCCCTGCCTGGGGAAGAGGGGGGGGGGCGAAACGCTGCACCTTGAAATAAGATAAGAGGGGAGGGATTCTCTTACCTCTCCTCTGCGTTCCTGCACTGTTATGTGATTGGTGGAGCAGCAGTGAGCGGAAGCTGCTGCTCCACCAATCATTTAAAGTCACACAGAGCCCGCTCATTTCAGACAGCCCGCCCAGCCCACTCACCCAGCCCACTCTGCCCGCCCAGCCCGCCGCCTCTCTTGTCTGATTGCCCGCTGCCTTGCTTGTAGTGTCAGCTGATCTCCTGCTCCGGCTGTAACAGACACCCAGGAAGCAGGAGCAACCCTGAGCAGCAGCGCTGTATCAGCCTCACAGCACCGCTCCAGCCAATGTTCCAACTAACAATGGTGAGTCTGCCCGCCTGCTCTGTATTGTGCCCCCTGCCCTGTGTCCCCAGAAGCTGCACTGTATGTATGTGTCCTCTATACTGCACTATGTGTGCCCCCTATGCAGCACTGTTTGCCCCCCTGCCCTGTGCCCCCTCTGCTGTATTGTGCCCCCTGTACTGTGCCCCCCTATGCTGTACTCTGTGCCCCCTGCCCTGTACTGTACCCCCTAGGCCTGCACTGTTTCCCCCCTGCCCTGTGCCCCCTATGCTGGCACTGTGTCCCCCCTGCCCTGTACTGTGGCCCCTATGCTATACTGTGCCCCCTGTACTGTACCGTGTCCCCTGCACAGTGTGCAGTGTGATGTGCCTACTACCCTGTACTGTTTTCACTACCCTGTACTGTGCCCCCTGTCCTATACTGTACCCTGCACTATAATCCATTATAATACCCCTGTAGGAGGCCCATTACAGGAGCATAAGGGGTACCCCTAACCTCTCTAACCTTTACTATGCCCTCTTTACCCTATATTGTGCCTACTAACTAGTACTATGCCTTCATACCCTGCATTCTGCCCCCTTACCATAGCCGTACAGTGCCCCTTATACCCTGGTATCTAGACACTGTATGGCTGTGTTACCCAGTCACTGTATGGCAGTGTTACCCAGTCACTGTATGGCAGTGTTACCCAGTCACTGTATGGCTCTGTATGCCTCCCTTCTCTGCCACGCCGCTCCGCTGAGTACTAGTGCTTGGCACTGTTATGGCACACTAAGGCTAGTTTCACATCATGTTTAATCACATCACATATGGTGGCATCCATCACCAAGTCCCGTTGTAAAAAAAAAAATGATATGACATATGTTTTTTTAACGGACTTTGCAGGATAAAAAAGCATAGTGTGCTACTCTGTGATATCACTTTTTTACTACATGTATGTCAAACAGATAGCAAAAACATGATATGAACCCGCCGTTACATATGTACACGCGATGCCAGGATACTCATGGAGTTGGGGGGGGCCCATACAAAATTTTGCTGTGGGGCCCAGTCAGTTTTAGCTACGCCCCTGCCTGGTTACCCACCCAAACAGGAACGTATTGCGTTCTGGCATACAACAAGCACACTGGCCTCAATGGTAATGAGCAAAGCGGCACTTTGAAGAGGTGAAATTACTTATTAAATTTGAAGATTTAATATACAACAAAATTACAGTGCTAAATAAAAAAATATGACAAAACAGGACATCTAAGCAAACTGTTATAGAAAATAAAAAGGGGTAAAATAATGAATTTACTACCAATTCGATCAGTGCGGAATCTTCTGCTGGGAGCACAGTGGAAAATTGATCAGTCCTTACACTAGATGTAACTCTATGGCATCTGACCTTGAGTGAATTCTGGCATGCAATTTTCAAAGGGTCTAGCTGGCAGCCCTCTCCCCCTCCTCCTGGTCACGTGACAGGAGGCTGGCTAATTACATGCAAGTGAGGAGTTTTTTATAGCATAATTCTAAATTGCCATTTCAGACCACTTTTTTTCTGTGATTGTGTTTGGACATTTACACCTGGAGGTGTGGCAACTCCAGGTTTGAATGTGCCTTGACTTAGATCTTATGGTAACATTCTGGTGCACCTGTGCAGCCTGAGTCACATGAGTCATTGGTAGGTGGGACTCACAGTCTCCTCCCTCCTCCCATTGTATGTGTGATCTCACGCTGGAGGTAACTAGGAGTTGGTCGCTGTGTGTCAGCCTGTATGCTCCTTCCGTAATTGCCCATACGGCACAGGTAGGTTAGCGTTAGGTCCCGTGCCACTCTGAGATACCTTGACGCGGTGGTCGGGCTCAGGTATGTTCTTGATATAAGAATATATTGGCGAAAGTCTCATTTTAACATCAGCGTGAGGGTTTAGCCATATATTATCAATTGCATTTACTGTCGCAGTGCACCTTTTTCAGTGATTTGTTTGATTATATAGTTTGTCACATCCGTACAATTGGTTATCTTGTGTAGGATGTTTTTGTGGTACATGTGGTCCGCTGCAGGCATCCTCCATTGTATGCAATTTTGCTGGGGATTGCTGTTAGCAACGGATCACATGTGCAGGATTTGCTCCCCCGGTTTGATATGCGAAACAGCATATGGGGTTTGAGCAGTGGCGTAACTACAACTAACTGGGCCCCACAGCAAATTTTTGAATGGGGCCCCCCCAGAAACTTCTTCGCAACCCACAACTCACATGCAACCCTCACTCTTGTGACTAGTCAAGATTGAGCTCTTCCAGACAAGGCCTGACAGCCGCTCCATCCGTTTCCTATAGTGTCACTGTATATAATGTCATTGTATAATACTGTTGAGGGGGCCCTGACAAAAAAATCAATTAGTCTCCCTCCTGAGGGGGCCCCTTGTGGGTCTGGGCCCCAAAGCAGCTGCTTCCCCTGCTTCCCCTATTGCTACGCCCCTGGGTTTGAGCACTTCTCTGCCATTTTAGACCACTTTTTTCTTTTAGAATTTTCTTAATTCTAAATTGAGCCCCAACTTCTTGTAGGTATCTCTGAGATGGACAATAGGACCGGACAGTTTTCCAGGACATTATTACCATCGCAGACATACCAAACATGATGATGCATTATGACGACAAGGCTTCTTTTGAAGTATAGTTTTTAGAGATGAGCGAGCATGCTCGGCCGAGCATGCTCGAGTGCCATTTTTGCGTATTTGCGTACGCATTTTAAAATGCGTACGCTATTCATACGCATATTTAAATCTATACGCAAATGCGTACGAATAGCGTACAAATTCAATTTGTACGCTATTCGTACGCTATTCGTACGCATTTGCGTATAGATTAAAATATGCGTATGAATAGCGTACGAATTTTAAAATGCGTACGCAAATACGCAAAAATGGCACTCGAGCATGCTTGGCCGAGCATGCTCGCTCATGTCTAATAGTTTTCCTTTTGATATATGGCATATGCAGCCCGGGCTTCCAATGTGGATTTTGGAGACAGGCTGGCTGAGGCAGATATGAGTTTCATTAGCAAATCTACATCACCTAGAAGCAGTACCAATTAGCACCCGTGAGATAGGCACAGAGACAGTATGGGCCACTGAAGCAGCACCCCATACTGTGGCCATGTCCTGTCCTCTGATTTATATAGAGTTGATTCAGACACATATTGAATTTTTTGAAAAATTTTAAGAACTGGACATGAAATGAATTTCAAGAAATTCGCTCCTCTCTAGACCAGAAAACCCCTTTGCATTACGTAGTTAGCATTAATCTGAAGGCAGCCATGTAAAACCACAGTACATTTCTCCTGCAGCAGCTGTAGCAGGGCAAATGCATTTATAACAATGGCTGGACATGCCTTTATTTACAGAAAGGTAAAATATTTAATACTAGGAAACTTTTATGACAGCATGATCCAAGAAATTTGACATACATTATGTGATTATTTCAACCCAATATTTGGTATGGGGCTCTCAGTAATCTCTTATTATCCTTTATATTTTCCTTTTCAATTCAGTTTTTTCAAGAAAACATAGCAAAAATGGTTTATGCAAAGATTATTGTACAACAGAGAGTGTAAGACACAAGAAATAGTAATCTCAATTATAAAGGTCTTTATTAGTTCTGTTTTAGCCAAGACTAAATTTCTCTGGTCTGATCAGAAAGTAGCCTCTTCCACTCACCATCTTCGCTGCAATGTCCACTCAATATTTTCAATTCACATAATAAATAATTAGAAAATTTGTTGGAAACATAATTAAAAAACTCATCAATCAATATTCTCTTTAAGTATATGAGTACCCCACATATGGGATAAAAGGGGGCAGGAACGTTGTTGGTAATAGAAGGGTTAGTTGGAAGACGAATGAGTAAGTGATAGATGGTGGACATATTATGGAAGGCTTGTTGCTCGGCCCTTGATTGCTAAAACACGTCGTGGGAGACACGGAGTAAGACCAGGAACATAAACCCAAAGCTTGACACGGCAGTCACTAAAAGAGAAAGGGAGATTATAAACAGTGGATATACCAAACACGGTATAGCAATGCACGGGGACCAACTGTGGGGCCGCCGCATGCAGATCTCAGACCCATTCATTTGAATGGGGTCCTTACCGCAAAAAAGTAGTGCTTGCACTACTTTTTTTGCGGTGCGGAGGCACGGACAGAAACACAGGTTCCGATCCATGCTTCCGTTCCGCACCGTATCTCCCTGATTGCGGACCCATTCAAATCAATGGGTCTGCAATCCGTGATGCCGTGTATTGCGGACCTGTCATATGCGGGCCGCAATACGGCCACAGACGGGCAATGGGTGCGTGCATGAGCCCTTAGGCTGTATTCAGAAGAACAATGTAAACCTCTTCTGTGTTCTGGGAACTAAAAATGGATGCTTTCGCATGCTGTTCATTTCTCTCGTAGACCCTTTCACTTGAATGGGTGAGCCTTGCTAAAAAATCAGACCAAAGTAGTACAAGCTAGAATTTTCTCTGAATTGGTCTGTTGACTATAAGGTGTCAGTGTTTAGTCAGTGTGCTATTTTACACTTTGATGGCACATGGACATGAACATTATTTACAGAATCATTAAGTAGGAAATAAAACAAATCCTTGCAGAACTGGTAGAAAATCAGTGGAGAGAAATATACTAGTAATAAAGACAGGGCTTCAGTTAGGAGGGCCATGTACATGCTAAGTCAGAAATGATCTGTGATGGGGGCACCTAACAACATCAATCCAAGTGGAAATATAGAAACAAATTAGATACAGATGGAAAGAATAAAGATAATATATTTCAGAAAATCAAATTAAAATACTCTAAAGCAATAACATTAGAAAATGTATTAATACTGTTTATTCATTTAAATATGCTCCTTCTCACCTGGATGCCGTGAATACATGACGGCTATTGTTACACATTGCATTGATAGGACTGTCGTGACCTTTAACTTCTCCAATAGGTGTGAAATTTTCCATGTTCCAAACTTTGAGAATACCACCTCTGCAACCACTAAGCATCACAGGGCGTCCTGTTACAAAGCCCAAAGCACAGACCCAATCTCTATGTGCATTAGGAACTTGCTGTATGTGGAAAAAAAACAAAAATATAATTATCATACTTTACATAACACTATATGCAGTGTAGTGCAGTAGCTCCTCATGTTTTTTAGAATGAGAGCCACTTGTACTTCGGATTCATATTTTCTCATTAAAGCATTAAGGGGGTCATTTATTAAGACCGGCGGTGGATCTGCCAACGTTATGTAGAGACCAGCGCCACTACATAACTTCAGCTGATCCACCACCGCTTCTAAATGTAAGAAAGCTTCCTAGGAAAAATTTGCAATTATCGAAATTTCAATTTCTCGGCTTTTACAACAGATAGTGATGCCTCATAAAACAGTTATTACTTAACATTTCCCATATGTCTACTTTATGTTGGCATCATTTTGTAAATGTCAATTTATTTTTTTAGGACGTTAGAAGGCTTAGAATTAGAAGCAATTCAGTTTGTGAGGCTTACATGTGCAGGGCACGGCGGTGTCACGCAGTTCTACGCCTGGTTTGCCTGGGTGAACAAAGTCACACAGGGGAGGAACTGCTCTGCGTCATGAAAGAAGAAATCAATTGCTGGCTTTCTCTGCGACAACTGAAAATCGGAACCATGGTGACAAATAACGGAAAGAACATGGTGTCCGCACTGTGCCAAGGAAGGCTGAGCCATGCGCCCTGCATGGCGCACATATGTAATCTGGTTGTCAAACGGTTCCTCAAGTCTTATACCCAAATGCAAAACATTCTAAAAATGGCCAGGAAACTTTGTATGCATTTCAGCCATTCCTACACCGCCAAGCACACCCTCCTTGAGCTGTAGCGGCAGAATGGCATCCCCCAACATAGGCTGATATGTGACGTTTCCACCTGTTGGAATTCTACCCTCCATATGTTGGACCCACAGAAAAAGGCCATAAACGAATTCTTAATGATCCAAGCGGACAGGAGTACTCCCCTGTGTAATTTTGATGTCAGCCAGTGGCAGCTCATGCGTGACACCTGCCGCTTGCTCAGGCCCTTTGAGGAGGCCACATTATTTGTCAGTCGCCAGGACTATGGTATGAACAACGTCATTCCACTGCTTCATGTCCTAGAACAGATGCTGCAAAATCTTTCTTTTCAGGGGACTGGAGACGTGGAGACTGCATCTCACAGCCACATGAGTCCGGTGGGGGCTGAACTGGAGGAGGAGGAGGACATTGGAATACAAGCATTTAGTGGTTTTTCTACCCAGGTGACAGAAGAGGAGGAGCAGCCAGAGGAGGTAGAGGGAGATGCGGAAGATGAGGCAGATGACCCAGAGACACCATGGCAGTATACAGTGGAGTTGGAGGCAGGGAGTCCCTCCGAGTCACTTGCACAAATGGCCCGATGCATGCTCACTTGCTTAAGTAGTGACAGCCGAATATTCACCATACGGCAGAGGGATGACTTCTGGCTCTCCACCCTCTTGGACCCTCGCTACCGGTCTAAAATGGGGGCCTTTTTTTCATCTGCTGAGAGGGAGGACAAACTGAAGTACTATAGAGACAAGAGACATCCTATGTAGTCAGTTGGCTGCTGCCTATCTGCGTCGTCGCCCATCCTCTTGCAGGTCTGACCGGGGGGTCCCTCAGCGCTCACGTACCACTGCCACGGCTGCTGTGGGGGGGTCGGGGGTTAGGAGCAGTACCAGCCCCATCAGCAGCAACTTGAGTCTGGAGTCGCTGATGAGCAGCTTTCTTCACCCGCCAAGTGCGGAAAGTACTCACCAGCAGCAGCAGGTAGACCAGGAGCAGACCCTGAACCAGCAGGTGGTGGCCTACTTGGACAGCACCCTGCCACCCCACATTGAAGATCCGCTGGACTACTGGCCAGCCAAAATGGATTTGTGGCCGCAACTGGCCGAGTTTGCACTGGAGAAGCTGTCCTGCCCGGCTAGTAGTGTGGCAACAGAGCGGGTGTTCAGTGCGGCGGGGGCCATAGTTACCCCAAAGAGAACTCGCCTGTCCTTCCAAAATGTGGAAAGACTCACCTTTGTAAAGATGAATCAGGCGTGGATCAGCCAGGACTTTCACCTACCAACGCCCGATGCATCAGATTAGATCAGCCATGACGCGTCACCCAAACCTTGACAAATGAGACTGTATTCTTTAGGCTACCTGCCTCAGCCACTCTTATGATGCTGCCACCCGCCTGATGCCACACATCTCCCAGCTGCTCCTTCTACCACCCAGCATCTTTACCAGTGACTGGTATTGCCACCCACATCTCCACTCTGTTACTGACCCAATATGTAGCCTTCTGATGCTGCTGCCACCTCAACAATCAGTTCTCCTCATGCTGCTACTGCTGTCACCTCCAGGCTATGTCACCATGCCACTCTGTGGCCTGATGATGCTGCTGCCGCCTCCACACGCTGTGTCCTAGCTGCTGCTACCTCCAAATTATGTAATTGTGCCACTCTACGGTATGCTACTGCTGCTGGTGCCGCCGCCTCCACACGCTGTGTCCTAGTTGCCGCTACCTCCAAATTATGTAATTGTGCCACTCTACGGTATACTGCTGCTGCCTCCACACGCTGTGTCCTAGCTGCCGCTACGTCCAGATTATGTAATTGTGCCACTGTGTGGCCTACTTATGCTGCTGCCGACGCCGCCTCCACACGCTGTGTCCTAGCTGCCACTACCTCCAAATTATGTAATTGTGCCACTCTACGGTATGTTGCATTTAAATTTTTACGACTGCTGCTGCCTCTCCCAGGGTATGTCACTGTGCCATTCTGTCTCATTAAAATTAGTATGACTCCTGCTGCCTCTCCCACTCTGTGGCCTTGAAATGTATTCGACTGCTGCCTCTTGCAGCTGCTGTTACGGTGCCACTCGGTGGCCTAGCAAATGTATTCGACTGCTGCTGGCTCTTGCAGCTGCTGTTACGGTGCCACTCTGTGGCCTTGAAATTTGTTCGACTGCTGCTGCCTCTTGCAGCTGCTGTTACGTTGCCACTCGGTGGCCTAGCAAATGTATTCGACTGCTGCTGCCTCTTGCAGCTGCTGTTACGGTGCCACTCTGTTGCCTTGAAATTTGTTCGACTGCTGCTGCCTCTTGCAGCTGCTGTTACGGTGCCACTCTGTGGCCTTGAAATTTGTTTGACTGCTGCCTCTTGCAGCTGCTGTTACGGTGCCACTCTGTGGCCTTGAAATTTGTTCGACTGCTGCTGCCTCTTGCGGCTGCTGTTACGGTGTCACTCTATCGCCTTGAAATTTGTTTGACTGCTGCTGCCTCTTGCAGCTGTTATGGTGCCACTCGTTGGCCTAGTAAATTGATTAGAATTCTTTGGACCTTCTGCTCGGCAGCAGCATGTCACTCGTAAATTTTTGGTACGTTCTGTAGTCCTATTCCTTTATTCAAAGCTCAAGTACACAGGAAACCCTGTTTGTTTTGAACACTCGAATTTTTAAAAGTAAATGATTCTGGCCCCCGGGACACTCAGCGATGAGCATGGGGGAGGCGAGAGGCAGGGGCTCCCACAGGTGGTAGCTCAGCTCCCTGCAGACCGCCAGCTCGATCCCAAGATGGAACTCTGAACTTTCTTGGCGTCTTGGGTCAATACATTGACATTTTGTCACAGTCGAGGCAAAGCTGGAGCCTTCATTGCACCTCCTCTGTCTTACGTTCCCGTCCGCTGGCATAACCAGCCCCGATACTGATAAGAACATATGCTACAGTTGATCTTAACCAAAAGGACGAGAATTTTTTATTATGGTCTGCTCTTCAGGGTATGTCATCATGCCACTCTCCGGCCTGACGCTGCTGTCGCCGCCGACTCCACATGCCGTCTCCTAGCTGCCTGTCAAAAATAGGTAATTGTGCCACTCTGTGGCCTCCAAATTGTACTACTACTTCCACTGCTGCTGCCACTTCCAGGGTCTGTCATTCTGCCACTCTGTGGCCTACTCATGCTGCTGCCACCTGGCCACACTGTCATTGTGCCAATCTATAGTCTGCTGATGCTGCTGCCACTGCTATCTCCAACCTGTCTGGGGGGGCTCTGCTTGTATAAGCGTGTAATAGAACAGGTTCTATCGAAATGTATGTGGAATCAGTGAATTGGTGTAAAAGGCGTGCGCTTTTGGTGCTCTAGTAGGATATTGGGCCTCTGCATAATTCTTTATAGCTGGCGCTAACATTGACCTGTAAGGCTGAGTTCAGACTTGAGTTGTTTGGTGAGTTTTGGTCCCTTAACTGCCCAAATACATAAGTGTGCAGTGATTCTAAGAGCGAAGCCTGTTATGTGTGTGTCACACTGGCTCACAGTATTCTTTCACTACCACAGTAGACTCCCTATTAGTGTTGAGCGAGAATGCATGCCTACG
Organism: Rhinella marina; assembly: GCA_900303285.1. NCBI lineage: Eukaryota > Metazoa > Chordata > Amphibia > Anura > Bufonidae > Rhinella > Rhinella marina. Next base: position 3,488 of record ONZH01005945.1, on the reverse strand, counting down.
CTCGGCTCCGCTAGGTGTTCGGGCGAACACCGAGTGTACTCGAGAGCAATGCTGGCATTCATTAATGTTGATTTGTACGCTAATGCTACGCATTGTATGCTAATGTGTACAAATTTGTATGCTAATGCGTACGCATTTGGACGTTAATGTGTACGCATTGTGCGCTAATGCGTACAAATTAAGTTAATTAGCATATTTTTACAAGCGAAAGGAGTAAAAGAGGAGAAGTCGCGATGCCCGAGCATACGAGCACAGAGGTGCTCGCTCAACACTACTCCCTATGCGTTTTACTGCAAGGCACAGTGTTCTACACCACTATCCAGGCTCTCTGCAGCCCGGAAGTAGCCGTTTTTAACGCGATTTGCAACAAATTTATTCGGATCGAAGCAAATCTTTTCGGAAAATTCGGCGAACCAGCTGAATTGAATTTTTGAAAAATTCGCTTATCTCTATGGTGTTATCCAGTTACTGTATTGAGGTTTTATCTGGTCACTGTATGCCTAATATAGGCATATTTCTGTTTAATAAATGACCCCTTAATTGTCTTATGGTTCCAGGGTAGGGCTGATATCTTCATAGTAAATACAGTGCCTTGCGAAAGTATTCGGCCCCCTGGAACTTTCAACCTTTTTTTTTTTGTAAATTCTTTATTTTCCAGTTATAGTACATAACATATAGAAACGCAAGTAGATCCTTTCATGGATCTTATAACACAAAATCCAGAGTTCTGAAAAAATTAACATTCCAGCAACACAAGAGCACTTAGGATTACAGGATCAATGTCGTGCATTGTAAACAGTATATAGTAAACTAAGACAAACGCCACCAAACACACAGACAGGAAAGACATGGGGTAAGAAAACGGGAGGGGGGAGGAGGGGGAAGGTGGATGCATTAGTCAAGGGGATGCAGCATTCTTAATATTCCATCAAGAGCTTGAAGAGGAAACTTAAAGCCATACCTAGAGACTCCAACAAGACACCCTCTCTATACCAATCAGGCAGAGGTACAAAAACTAGGACAAACTGGGATAGAGATCCTCTCTTCTTTTGATCCCCCTACAGAGCCTCTCTCCATTTCTTCCAAGGTGCCCACAATCTAATGAATTTATCATGTGTTCTCTGTATCCAACTGGACATCTCTTCGAACTTATAGATCTGGTCTACCTTCTGAATCCATTCTTTGAACCATGGGTGCGGATGTATCCAACCAGTGGAGTGGTACTAGTGACCTAGCTGCTGCCAATAAATGTGGTAAATCTCCCTTTTTCCCACCTTGAAATGACTACTCGGTTTAGCAAGAAATATCATTTCAGGGGTGATTTTAAAATCATTATCTGTGAATTTCAGTAGGGTATTGCTTGATAATACCGGTAGGGATCTGGCAGACCTAACCATCCCCTCTCTCTATGCCTTGTCAGCAGACGAAATGGTATTCTAGCTCGCTGACCATTCCAAAGATATCTCAAGAAGGCTCTCCTTACTTCTGTGAAAAATCTAGATGAAAGAGCAATAGGGACCATTTGTAATGTATATAGTAATTTAGGGAAGACATACGCTTTGAGCACATTTTTATGGCCCATCCAGGGATTTTATATGTATGAGAAGAGGGGCATAATTGACCGCATATAAGTCCTTCAGGTGTCTTGGGATTTTAATTCCCAGGTATGTCAAGGGACCGTTAGTTTGTGGAAAAAGTGAGGACGAAGTAACATTCGCCTGCGCTGAGGAGGGGGGTATAATGGTAAGTAGCTCTGATTTAGTGGGATTGACTTTGAAGTCAGAGAGTCTACCAAACTCCTGAAGCTTTTGAAGTGCCTTCAACCCAGTCTCCGAGATGGTGATGATAAATAATAGATCATCCGCAAAAGCGGTGCATTTTAGGTGCCTCTCACTGAATTTGATTCCAGTTATCAAATGATCCTGCCGGACCGATTGGATTAATGCTTCAATCACCAGAACAAAGAGAGTGGGGGAAAGGGGGCAACCCCAGAAGTTCATTGATGATCTCTGAATGATCCAATGTTGTCCTAAATGACTGATGAAGATAAATAGAATCCACCTGTGTGTAATCAAGTCTCCGTATAAATGCACCTGCTCTGTGATAGTCTCAGGGTTCTGTTTAAAGCACAGAGAGCATCATGAAGACCAAGGAACACACCAGGTAGGTCCGTGATACTGTTGTGAAGTTTAAGGCCGGATTTGGATACCAAAAGATTTCCCAAGCTTTAAACATCCCAAGGAGCACTGTGCAAGCGATCATATAGATATCCATAAAAGGTCTCGTTTACAGTTTGCCACAAGGCACCTGGGAGAAACACCAAACATGTGGAAGAAGGTGCTCTGGTCAGATGAAACCAAAATCGAACTTTTTGGAAACAATGCAAAACGATATGTTTGGAGTAAAAGCAACACAGCTCATCACCCACTGTCAAACATGGTGGTGGCAGCATCATGGTATGGGCCTGCTTTTCATCAGCAGAGACAGGGAAGATGATTAAAATTGATGGGAAGATGGATGGAGCCAAATACAGGACCATTCTGGATGAAAACCTGTTGGAGTCTGCAAAAGACCTGAGACTAGGACGGAGATTTATCTTCCAACAAGACAATGATCTCAAACATAAAGCAAAATCTACAATGGAATGGTTCAAAAATAAACGTATCCAGGTCTTAGAATGGCTAAGTCAAAGTCCAGACCTGAATCCAATTGAGAATATGTGGGAAGAGCTGAAACCTGCTGTTCACAAATGCTCTCCATCCAACCTCAAAGAGCTCAAGCTGTTTTGCAAGGAAGAATGGGCAAGAATTTCAGTATCTGGATGTGTAAAACTGATAGAGACATACCCCAAGCGACTTGCAGCTGTAATCACAGCAAAAGGTGGCGCAACAAAGTATTAATGCAAAAGGGCCGAATAATTTTGCATGCCCCACTTTTCAGTTTTATTATTACAAAAAAAGTTTAAATGATCCAATAAATTTCGCTCCACTTCACAATTGTGACCCATTTGTTGTTGATTCTTCATCAAAAATTAAAAATGTTATATCTTTTTGTTTGAAGCCTGAAATGTGGCAAAAGGTTGAAAAGTTCCAGGGGGCCGAATACTTTCGCAAGGCACTGTAGATTCTATTATATTATACTGTGCCCTGTATTTCCCAATAAATAAATGATCCTTGGGAAACACAGTCCACACCCCTGACCCCCAGGGCAAGGTTGTGCGCCCTGTCAGTACATGGCAGTCTCACCAGTCCCATCTGCTCCACTGTGTACTGGTGCTTATTCTGGCACTAAGGCTGGGTTCACATTACATTTTTGCCATCAGTTTAATGTATACAAAAATGTATACATTAAACAGATGCCTCAGACTGATCCATACAGTGACGTCCCTTTACCATACAGTTCCATTGTAAAAAACAAACATATACGTTACCGTATGCATTTATTTTACTGGACTCTGCAAGATACCAAAACTCTGTGCTGCATATCTG
>ONZH01005944.1:0-22301 GCA_900303285.1 Rhinella marina | reverse complement strand
TTTTTTCTACCCAGGTGACAGAAAAGGAGGAGCAGGAGCAGCCAGAGGAGGTAGAGGGAGATGAGGAAGATGAGGCAGATGACCCGGAGACACCATGGCAGTATACAGTGGAGTTGGAGGCAGAGAGTCCCTCCGAGTCAGTTGTGCAAATGGCCCAATGCATGCTCACTTGCTTACGTAGTGACAGCCGAATAGTCACCATCTGGCAGAGGGATGATTTCTGGCTCTCCAGCCTCTTGGACCCTCACTACTGGTCTAAAATGGGGGCCTTTTTTCACCTGCTGAGAGGGAGGACAAACTGATATACTATAGAGACATCCTATGTAGTCAGTTGGCTGCTGCCTATATGTGTCGTTGTCCATCCTCTCGCAGGTCTGACCGGGGGGTCCCTCAGTGCTCGCTTAACACCGCCATGGCTGCAGTGGGGGGGTGAGGGGGTAGGAGCAGTACCAGCTCCATCAGCAGCAACTTGAGTCTGGAGTCGCTGATGAGCAGCTTTCTTCACCCGCCAAGTGCGGAAAGTACTCACCAGCAGCAGCAGCAGGTAGACCAGGAGCAGACCCTGAACCAGCAGGTGGTGGCCTACTTGGACAGCACCCTTCCACCCCACATTGAAGATCCGCTGGACTACTGGGCAGCCAAACTGGATTTGTGGCCACAACTGGCCCGGCTAGTAGTGTGGCATCAGAGCGGGTGTTACCCCAAGGAGAACTCGCCTGTCCTTCCAAAATGTGGAAAGACTCACCTTTGTCAAGATGAATCAGGCATGGATCAGCCAGGATTTCCACCCACCAACTTCTGATGCATCAGATTAGATCAGCTATGATGCGTCACCCAAACCTTGGCAAATGAGACTGTATTTTTCAGGCTACCTGCCTCAGCCAATCTTATGATGCTGCCTCCCACCTGACATCTACCAGCTGCTCCTTCTACCACCCAGCATCTTTACCAGTGACTGGTATTGCCACCCACCTATCCACTCTGTCACTGACCCAATATGTAGCCTTCTGATGCTGCTGCCACCTCAACAATCAGGTCTCCTCATGCTTCTACTGCTGTCACCTCCAGGCTATGTCACCATGCCACTCTGTGGCCTGATGATGCTGCCGCCGCCTCCACACGCTGTGCCCTAGCTGCCGCTACATCCAAATTATGTAATTGTGCCACTCTGTGGCCTACTCATGCTGCTGCCGCCGCCTCCACATGCTGTGTCCTAGCTGTCGCTACCTCCAAATTATGTATTTGTGTCAGTCTACGGTATGCTACGGCTGCTGCTGCCGCCGCCTCCACACGCTGTGTCCTAGCTGCCGCTGCATCCAAATTATGTAATTGTGCCACTCTGTGGCCTACTCATGCTGCTTCCGCCACCTCCACATACTGTGTCCTAGCTGCCGCTACGTCCAAATTATGTAATTGTGCCACTCTGTGGCTTACTCATGCTGCTGTCGCCGCCTCCGCACACTGTGTCCTAGTTGCCGCTACCTCCAAATTATGTAATTGTGCCACTCTGTGGCCTACTCATGCTGCTGCCGCCGCCTCCACACGCTGTGTCCTGGCTGCCACTACCTCCAAATTAAGTAATTGTGCCACTCTGTGGCCTACTCATGCTGCTGCCGCCGTCTCCGCACGCTGTGTCCTAGCTGCCGCTACCTCCAAATTATGTAATTGTGCTACTCTACGGTATGTTGCATTTAAATTTTTATGACTGCTGCTGCCTCTCCCAGGGTATGTCACTGTGTCATTCTGTCTCAATAAAATTAGTACGACTCCTGCTGCCTCTCCCACTCTGTGGCCTTGAAATGTATTCGACTGCTGCCTCTTGCAGCTGCTGTTATGGTGCCACTCTGTGGCCTTGAAATTTGTTCGACTGCTGCTTCCTCTTGCAGCTGCTGTTACGGTGCCACTCTGTGGCCTAGCAAATGTATTTGACTGCTTCCTCTTGCAGCTGCTGTTACGGTGCCACTTTGTGGCCTTGAAATTTGTTTGACTGCTGCTTCCTCTTGCAGCTGCTGTTACGGTGCCACTCTTTGGCCTAGCAAATGTATTCGACTGCTGCTGCCTCTAGCAGCTGCTGTTACGGTGCCACTCTGTGGCCTTGAAATTTGTTAGACTGCAGCTGCATCTTGCAGCTGCTGTTACGGTGCCACTCTGTGGCCTTGAAATTTGTTCGACTGCTGCTGCCTCTTGCAGCTGCTGTTATGGTGCCACTCATTGGCCTAGTAAATTGATTAGAATTTTTGGACCTTCTGCTCGGCAGCAGCATGTCACTCGTAAATTTTTGGTACATTCTGTAGTCCTATTCCATTATTCAAAGCTCAAGTACACAGGAAACCCTGTTTGTTTTGAACACGATGAGCGATGAGCATGGGGGAGGCGAGAGGCAGGGGCTCCCACAGGTGGTAGCTCAGCTCCCTGCAGACAGCCAGCTTGATCTCAAGATGGAACTCCGAACTTTCTTGGCGTCTTGGGTCAATACTGACATTTTGTCACAGTCGAGGCAAAGCTGGAGCCTTCACTGCACCTCCTCTGTCTTACGTTCCTGTCCGCTGACATAACCAGCCCCGATACTGATAAGAACATATGCGACAGTTGATCTTAAACAAAAGGACAAGAATTTTTTATTATGGTCTACTCTTCAGGGTATGTCATCATGCCACTCTCCGGCTTGATGCTGCTGTCGCCGCCGACTCCACATGCCGTCTCCTAGCTGCCGCTACGTCAAAATTAGGTAATTGTGCCACTCTGTGGCCTCCAAGTTGTACTACTTCTTCCATTGCTGCTGCCACTTCCAGTGTCTGTAATTCTGCCACTCTGTGGCCTACTCATGCTGCTTCCACCTGGCCACACTGTCGTCGTGCCACTCTATAGTCTGCTGATGCTGCTGCCACTGCTATCTCCAACTTGTCTGGGGGGGCTCTGCTTGTATAAGCGTGTAATAGAACAGGTTCTGTCGAAATGTATGTGGAATCAGTGAATTGGTGTAAAAGGTGTGCGCTTTTGGTGCTCTAGTAGGATCTTGGGTCTCTGCACGATTCTTTATTGCTGGCGCTAACATTGACTTGTAAGGCTGAGTTCAGACTTGAGTTGTTTGGTGAGTTTTGGCCCCTTAACTGCCCAAATACACAAAAGTGTGCAGCGATTCTAAGAGTGACGCCTGTTATGTGCGTGTCACACTGGCTCACAGTATTCTTTCACTACCACAGTAGACTCCCTATTAGTGTTGAGCGAGCATGCTCGGCCGAACTCGCTGTTCGGCCGAGCATGCCTACGCTTGGCTCGGCTCGGTGTTCGGCCGAACACAGAGTGTACTTGAGCGCAATGCTGGCATTCACTGTAATGTTGATTTGTACGCTAATGCTACGCATTGTATGCTAATGCGTACGCATTGTGCGCTAATGCGTACAAATTCAGTTAATTAGCATACTTTTACGAGCGAAAGGAGTAAAAGAGGAGAAGTCGCGATTCTGACCTTTTCCTATTAACCAGACACCCTCCCCTCTTCCGAGCGGGGGGTGCCTGGTTTAGTCCCATTGACTAACATTATGCTCCAGTGCTCCGCCAGAGCACCCGAGCATACGAGCACAGAGGTGCTCCCTCAACACTACTCCCTATGCGTTTTACTGCAAGGCACAGTGTTCTACACCACTATCCAGGCTCTCTGCAGCCTGGAATTAGCCGTTTTTTTACGCGATTCGCAACAAATTTATTCGGATCGAAGCGAATCTTTTCGGACAATTTGGCGAACCAGCCGAATTGAATTTTTGAAAAATTTGCTCATCTCTAATAGTAATGTTAGACCATCCGGTCCAAGGGATTTGCCTTTGGACATCTGATTCATTGTGGAGGAGATTTCTTGTGCCGTAATAGGGGAACATAGCTCTAGGGCTTGTTCAGATGAAATTGTTGGGAGGTGTAGTCTGTTTAGAAAGTCCGGAGATGCTTATATTTCTTATCTCTGATCTCTTCTGAGTCTGACCTATTCAGATTGTATAGTTCAGTATAGAATTGTTGGAAAGCAGCCGCAATACTCGGGTCATCTGTTTTCAACAGCTTATCGGATTACCTGATTGCAGCTATTCTAGATTTACGTTTCCTTTCTTTTAATAGCGCTAACATGAATTTATTAGGCTTGTTCCCATGAGCAAAAAACTTTTGCTTAAGGGAGAGGTATATTTTGGCAGATTGCACATTTAGAAGCCTTTAGAGTTCTTCTCTTGCTTCTGTTAGCTCAATCAGGTATTGTTTATTCTGCGTGTGGCGATGCCTTTGTTCTAGCTTAGATATTTTATCATAGAGAGTTTTAATTTCCGCCTGACGGACTTTGTTCAGATGTGAGGCTAAGGAGATGAATTCTTCTCTTATTACTGATTTATGTGCTTCCCAGATTATATGGGGGGCATCTGATTTTCAGAGTTTATTTTAAAGTATTCTTCTAGTTTTTATTTTATCCTTAACTGATTGCTTGTCTAATAAAGTCTCATTTTACCTAAACGTTAAAGTTTTAGGGTATGAGTTTGGTAATTTAAAGGAAGCCAGCACTGGAGAGTGGTCTGAGTGAACCATAGAGCTTATCAGTGCTTCTGTACAGTGCTGAATCAAGGATGTAGGTAGGAAAATATAGTCTAACCTCTGATGACTATCATGTTGGTGGGAGTAGAAGGAGAAATCCTTAACGTCAGGATTTAAAGTGCGCCAAATGTCTACAAGGGCACTTTTATGTAGTAGTTTCTTGACTCTATTCAGGGTCTGTTTTGGAATGGTTGATCTACCAGTTGAAGCATCTAGTTCAGGGTTAAGAGTTACAGTAAATTGAAATCTCCTGCCACAATAAGCAGGCCCTCACTGAATTCTTCTAATTGGGGTCACATATCTTCAAACCATTTCTTATGAGTGGTATTTGGGGCATATAGGTTAACGAAGGTAAATAATTGGGAGTTTATTGTCCCTTTCACAAACAGAAAGCGACCTTCTTTATCAGATTTAGAATCTAGAAGTGAAAAGTCAGTGTACCTATGAAAGCCAACACTTACTCCCATCTTATTGGATGGGTGACGGTATTTCTTAAAGAAATAGTTAAGCAGTTGTGCAAGGCAGTGAGCAAAGTATATTTTTGGGGGGATTCTTAATTTCCTTTTATTTTAATTTTTTTATCAAACAGTATGTCAGACATAGGGGTGACAGGCCCTTCACAGGGGAGGGGCAGTGGCACAAATGTTTCTGGAATAGGCACAGGTCTCAGCAGAGGAAGGGGATGTGGCAATAGGGGTCACTCGGCGAGGCCACAGCTACCGGTGTCATCTAGTGGTCGTGTGTTGACCACCAACCCAGATGTTCTTGAATGGTTGACTCGGTCATCCACTTCCTCCCAGATGACAGCTGAAACCCCCAGCCAAGAGCCAGTGGGTTCGTCAGACACAACCCTTAGTTGGCATGGGCCAGGAGCAGCTCCAGTGCCCTCACCTCTCCTAAACCTGCCTCTGTCCTTTTCGGTTCCCTCTGCCAGAGAAGTACTATATGCTGTCGGCTCTGCGCCACTATACAGCGAGGACGAACTACTTGAGGACAGTCAGCAACTACTTGGAAGCAGAGAGGTGGGGCAGAAATCCGCTCCTTCCAGTAGGCGGTCAAGTACTCATGAGGAGAGTGCAGTGGGAGGTGATGTTGAGAGCGGTCAGGCTTTGTACACCCAGACAGTTGAGGAGGACATTAGCGACGTGCAAACTGTAGTTGATGATGATGTAGCTGATCGCACTTGGAAGTCGGGTGAAGCAAGGGCTTTATCATCATTATCATCATCTGCAGATGAGACTGACAGCTTGCGTGTGGCCTATTTATGCTGCTGGCTTCTCCACACGCTGTGACCTAGCTGTCGCTACCTCTAAATTATGTCATTGTGCCACTCTGTGGTCTACTCACGCTGCTGCCGCCGCCTCCACACGCTGTGTCCTAGCTGCCACTACCTCCAAATTATGTAATTGTGCCACTCTGTGGCCTACTCATGCTGCTGCCACCGCCTCCACACGCTGTGTCCTAGCTGCCTCTACGTTCAAATTATTTAATTGTGCCACTCTGTGGCCTACTCATGCTGCTGCCGCCGCCTCCGCACGCTGTGTCCTAGCTGCCACTACCTCCACATTATGTAATTGTGCCACTCTATGGTATGCTGTTGCTGCCTCCACACGCTGTGTCCTAGCTGCCGCTACATCCAAATTATGTAATTGTGCCACTCTGTGGCCTACTCATGCTGCTGCCACTGCCTCCGCACGCTGTATCCTAGCTGCCGCTACCTCTAAATTATGTAATTGTGCCACTCTACGGTATGCTGCTGCTGCTACTGCCGCCGCCTCCACACGCTGTGTCCTAGTTGTCGCTACCTCTAAATTATGTCATTGTGCCACTCTGTGGTCTACTCACGCTGCTGCCGCCGCCTCCACACGCTGTGTCCTAGCTGCCGCTACCTCCAAATTATGTAATTGTGCTACTCTGTGGCCTACTCATGTTGCTGCCACCGCCTCCACACGCTGTGTTCTAGCTGCCTCTACGTTCAAATTATTTAATTGTGCCACTCTGTGGCCTACTCATGCTGCTGCCGCCGCCTCCGCACGCTGTGTCCTAGCTGCCACTACCTCCACATTATGTAATTGTGCCACTCTACGGTATGCTGTTGCTGCCTCCACACGCTATGTCCTAGCTGCCGCTACATCCAAATTATGTAATAGTGCCACTCTGTGGCCTACTCATGCTGCTGCCACTGCCTCCACACGCTGTGTCCTAGCTGCCGCTACCTCCAAATTATGTAATTGTGCCACTTTACGGTATGCTGCTGCTGCGGCCGCCTCCACGCGCTGTGTCCTAGCTGCCGCTACCTCTAAATTATGTAATTGTGCCACTCTACGGTATGCTGCTGCTACTACTGCTGCCGCCTCCACATGCTGTGTCCTAGTTGCTGCTACCTCCAAATTAAGTAATTGTGCCACTCTACTGTATATTGCATTTTAATTTTTATGACTGCTGCTGCCTCTCCTAGGGTATGTCACTGTGCTATTCTGTCTCATTAAGATTAGTACGACTCCTGCTGCCTCTCCCACTCTGTGGCCTTGAAATGTATTAGACTGCTGCTGCCTCTTGCAGCTGCTGTTACGGTGCCACTCTGTGGCCTTGAAATTTGTTCGACTGCTGCTGCCTCCTGCAGATGCTGTTACGGTGCCACTCTGTGGCCTTGAAATTTGTTCGACTGCTGCTGCCTCTTGCAGCTGCTATTATGGTGCAACTCGGTGGCCTAGTAAATGTATTCGACTGCTGCCTCTTGCAGCTGATGTTACGGTGCCACTCTGTGGCCTTGAAATTTGTTCAACTGCTGCTGCCTCTTGCAGCTGCTGTTACGGTGCCACTCTGTGGCCAAGCAAATGTATTCGACTGCTGCTGCCTCTCGCAGCTGCTGTTACGGTGCCACTCTGTGGCCTTGAAATTTGTTTGACTGCTGCTGCTTGCAGCTGCTGTTACGGTGCCACTCTGTGGCCTTGAAATTTCTTTGATTGCTGCTGCCTCTTGCAGCTGCTGTTACGGTGCCACTCTGTGGCCTTGAAATTTCTTTGAACATATGCTACAGTTGATCTTAACCAAAAGGCCGAGAATTCTTCTTTACAGTCTGCTCTCCAGGGTAAGTCACCATGCCACTCTCCGGCCTGATGCTGCTGCCGCCGCCGACTGCACTTGCCGTCTCCTAGCTGCCGCTACGTCAAAATTAGGTAAATTTGCCACTCTGTGGCCTCCAAATGTTCTACTACTTCCACTGCTGCTGCCACTTCCAGGGCTTGTCATTCTGCCACTCTGTGGCCTACTCATGCTGCTTCCACCTGGCCACACTGTCGTCGTGCCACTCTATAGTCTGCTGATGCTGCTGCCACTGCTATCTCCAACCTGTCTGGGAGGGCTCTGCTTGTATAAGTGTGTAATAGAATAGGTTCTGTCGAAATGTATGTGGAATCAGTGAATTGGTCTAAAAGGCGTGCGCTTTTGGCGCTCTAGTAGGATCTTGGGCCTCTGCACAATTCTTTATAGCTGGCGCTAACATTGACGTGTAAGGCTGAGTTCAAACTTGAGTGGTATGGTGAGTTTTGGCTCCTTAACTGCCCAAATACATAAAAGTGTGCAGCGATTCTAAGAGCGAAGTCTGTTATGTGCGTCTCACACTGGCTCACAGTATTCTTTCACTACCACAGTAGACTCCCTATTAGTGTTGAGCGAGCATGCTCGGCTGAACTCGCTTTTTGGCCGAGTATGCATACACTTGGCTCGGCTCGGTGTTCGGCTGAACACCGAGTGTACTCGAGTGCAATGCTGGCACTATAATGTTGATTTGTACGCTAATGCTACACATTGTATGCTAATGCGTACAAATTTGTATGCTAATGTGTATGCATTGTGCGCTAATGTGTACAAATTCAGTTAATTAGCATACTTTTACGAGCGAAAGGAGTAAAAGAGGAGAAGTCGCGATCTTGACCTTTTCCTATTAACCAGACACCCTCCCCTCTTCCGAGCGGGGATGCCTGGTTTAGTCCCATTGACTAACATTATGCTCGAGTGCTCGGCCAGAGCACCCGAGCATACGAGCACAGAGGTGCTCCCTCAACACTACTCCCTATGCGTTTTACTGCAAGGCACAGTGTTCTACACCACTATCCAGGCTGTCTGAAGTCCGAAAGTAGCCGTTTTTTAACGCGATTCTCAACAAATTTATTCGGATTGAAGCAAATCTTTTCAGAAAATTCGGCGAACCAGCCGAATCGAATTTTATAAAAATTCGCTCATCTTGATTTATAACCAACCATACCAGTTGGACGCAAAGGCTTAAAAACCATACTGGCAAACTTGCCAAGCTACATGTTTGGTTCCTTATAGGCTGTCGGTGTGTCACGGTGAGCCGATACTCTTGAAACCAAATATGAAAAAACCAGCACTGCCGTATTCCAAACTGGTCACTTTATTAGAAGAAAAAACACTAAAGCAATAAAAAACATCACCTTCTTCGTAAGAAGGTGATGTTTTATATTGCTTGAGTGTTTCTTCTTCTAATAAAGTGACCAGTTTGGAATACGGCAGTGCTGGTTTTTCCACATCTATGCTGCAAAAAGTAGCAGAAGCTACAGCAGCACTAGCAGCAAAGCAACTAATTAATTTTGCTAAACATGATGCAACATTTTTCTTCAAGTGCCATGCCAACCTGATGCAAATCAGCAAATGGATATGCATTATGCACCATCTGAGCAGCAAGGTTCAATCATACCTTGACTGTGCCCGTACTTTAGTACAAAGACTGTTCCCTGACTTCTGGAGAGGCAGATTGAAACAGTGGCTTATCCACATCATCACACTTGTCTGTACAAAACATTACATTTGTCAAAATGAATGAGGCTTGGATCCGTGAGGATTGTCACACACCTCTGGCTGATGTCAGTGAATAGAGTTGCCATTGCTGCCACTGGTTATTCATCACTGGCCCAATTCCCAAGGTTTCATAGTGACCTGCTACAACTGCTGTTACTACTAAACCTACACAGCCACATATCTCCTACCTTGTCCAACAGGTTCCATACTGTACTGCTGCTTCTCCCAATAAGGCAGACTTTTTGGATGCTTGTTAAGAACAAACAACTTCTTCTACTGATACTACAGTGCAGGTATAATCTTCAGGCATCTGCTACCTTAAGGCATAATTTCTGGACATCTTGTTGACAGCAAGACATTTCTTCTTCCAGTACCACCGTTTGTGTAAAATCAGCAGGCTTCAGCCCTCTATAAGGACAATTATTTTAATGTTTTTTTTTTTTTTTTTAAAGCATAACAAATCCAACAGCGCTGTATGCTTTTAAGCACTGTTTGTTTTCAACATCAACCATGTGTCTATTGTGAGATTGTGAAGGGGTTAACTGTTGACGGGCGATATATTTCCCCTAGGTACAGCCATTACGTATATTAAAACAAGTTTGAAGTGTGGTCGTCCATTCCACCTTCATCCACTACTGATTTTGGGCCTGGTGCTGCAGTCACTCAGCCAATCAGGAGCCACTGATTAGGAGGCCTATAAAGCGGCAGAGCTAACAGACAGAGGGGAGGCTGAGTGCAGCTAAGACTGCTGGAAGGTTGTGGGCCTCAAATGATCTGCGCTACCTGAAAGGTAAAAACTACTTGGAATGTTGTTTATTTCTGTGTTTCTGCGGCTAGCAGCTAGTCGTAGGTATAGAGAGGGACTGCTATATGTTTAGTTAGTGCTCTGACGAGCAGGTTTTGTTTTGCTGCCTGAAGTTAAAGGCTGTTTGTTTTTTCCTGCTGTCATTGGACTTGTTAATAAACGCAGGCTAAACGCTTGTTTTGGACTAAAGCTTCCGTGTCAATGTCTCTGACTGCTGTTGCACCATTATCCCGACCTCTAGTGGGCTAATCCTCCCACACTATCCATAGGTATATAGGTCACTGTCATTGACATTATTTAATATTGCTGCCTTTGCATTCAAAGGCTTGAAGCGGGGGAGGGAGAAATTGAGGGAGAGAGAGAAAATTTGATAAAAATGTAAAAAAGAGAAAAACAAGAGAGTATCAATGTCCAGGCCAATTGGTACACTTTTGATTTTGGTTAAATTTAGTATTACCCAAATCAAAATTTCCAATTGGAATCTGACCTGAAACGAATTTCAAGATATTTGATCATCTCCAAATAAGACACATATCTGATATCTCTAAATCCATTATGAAATGATTGAATAAGTTAGTCTCTTGTAACCCACTGATAGCTATGATACGATCAGTACAGAACTGGAAGCGAAAACTGAACATGATGACTGGATTTTGACTGTTAGGGTGCCTTAACAAGTGGCATATTTTGTTGCAGAATTTTCCGCAACTGAAAATCAGTTCCTTTCATTTAAATGGGGTGGCAAGCACATGGATTTCTGCAAGCACCTTTTAAGTGAATGGAACTGATTTTCAGTTGTAGAAAATTCTGCAGCGTGTGAAGGTACCCTTAGTGTATGTCTAATCCTGTGATCCGCATAGGGCAAAATCCTTGGAAAATTCACAGCAAAGTCTACTACAAAACCACCATAGAAAGTCCACTACAGGTGGCTGTACCCATAAGCTTCCTGTCATAAAATGCTACCATCAAAATGGCACATGAGAAACTTAATGGATATCTTATGTTTCTAAACCAAGGATGGATCTATTAACTTTTTCATCAGCCTACACTATCAGAGATTCCAGAGATATTCAGTATTTACTGTTTTAATATACAGAAGATGCATTTTTCATGAGTGAAAAGGCTTCAAAACCTTTACACCTAGGAGGAAGCAAAGAAAGCAGCTGGCTTCTGGAAGAAATTGCCAATTTCCCCTAATAAGTTATATTACACTACGTAATACTAATTTCTGCTAAAAAATCACAGTTGAAAAACATCATGTATGAAATGCTTTTCTAAATCCTTTTAGAAATAAAGACATACTGTTCTTTAATAACCTATACATAATAGGGAAAAACAACCTATAAATTGTAGAAAATTGAAACCGAATAAGGAAAGGAAGATGTGATTTTATAGGAATTGATTATTTCAAATAAAACTGCACAATACTGAACATCACATTAAAATGATTTGAACTCTGGGGGTCAAGAAATGGCAGGTTACCGGAATTCTGATGATTGAAAAATATCATTACTCACCTACAGGCATTGCAGGTTCCATATCAAACCATCAAATGAAGCCTTGGAGGTGTCAGGAATGATTTTCTAAGAGCATACTTACGAAGTGTCAGTGTTTGTTCTACTATGCTAAGAAAATGGATTTTAAATTGTTCCTTTTAAAGTTTCCATATTGACCATTTTTTTGAATTAAGGTGCAATACTGTTATTTCAAGTATTTTAGGGATCTTACACAGCCAAAGGAAAAAGTGAGGACATTTTTCAAATAAATATTTTTGTGCACAGTAAAATTAAGAAAAAATAAAATGTAAGCTGTCAGCTGTGACAGCACACAGACAAGTATCAATGAATGTAAATTTCATCATTGATCATCATTTTACGGCTTATCTACTGTCTGGCATTCTGCTAGGTTAAGGATATGGAAGACAATTGCAGTTTAACAGAATCATTCTACATCTGTATCTACCACAAATACAGACAGCATGCAAATGTACATAGCCAAACATGAAGATACTGCATTATCTCATGAGAAGTACAATAACATAAAAGCCTCATCAAATGGTTACACATAATAAAATGGTAATTTTCTTTTCTCTTCTTTGATTGATACGAAAGCCTTCATGTTTCATTTAAGGTGCTCAGCCAACATTTTTGATGATTCTAAAAGGGTTAATGCTAGAGATGAGCGAACATGCTCTTCCGAGCTTGATGCTCGTTCGAGCATTAGGGTATTCGCATATGCTCGCTACTCGGACAAGCATATCGCGATCCTCAAGGAAATGGCATCTTCCTCTTCCGGCATGTTAGGTGCCTTTTCTCAGCCAATCAACATGCAGGAGAGTCTTTGGTACCTCCTAGCATCACGTGGGGCCCCTACAAGTCGATAGCAGGGATTGGCTGGCCAGATCAGATGACCTGGGAATATAAGAATCTGGTCCCGCGCTGCTTGCGTCAGACGCCGCCTGCATGAGATTAGGGATAGAGCTGCTGTCTGTCAGGGAGAGTGTTAGGGCCTGAATTTAGATGTTGGTTAGGCAGGAATCATGCTCAAAGAACCCAACAGCCCTTCTAAGGGCTACAAGCATCTTTTTTTTTTATCTCCTCTTGGCTACTGGCTGGGGCTTGTAGTGCAGCTACCGCCATCTTGGCTGCACACTGTGCACAGCGACTGGTGGCAGAAGGGATAGCACGTGGTTCACACAGACCCAAAATAAATTGCCCAAACTCCTCTCAGTACTCATTTTTGCTGCTGCTGCTGTTCCTTGGCTTGCTGGGATCTGTAGTGCAGTCTAGGGAAATACGTTTTTTTTCTATCATTTCTATACACTACAGTCCAGTGAACAATTATGTAGTGTACTGTACAGTAGCGTCAGTCTAGGGAATACGTTTTTTCTATCATTTCTATACACTAAAGTCCAGTGAACAATTATGTAGTGTACTGTACAGTAGCGTCAGTCTAGGGAATACGTTTTTTTCTATCATTTCTATACACTAAAGTCCAGTAAATAATTATGTAGTGTACAGTAGCGTCAGTCTAGGAAATACGTTTTTTCTATCATTTCTATACACTACAGTCCAGTGAACAATTATGTAGTGTACTGTACAATAGCGTCAGTCTAGGGAATACGTTTTTTCTCTCAGTTATATATACTACAGTCCAGTGAACAATTCTGTAGTGTGCTGTACAGCAGCGTCAGTCTATAAATTACGTATTTTCTCAGATATAGGTACTACAGTCCACTGAAAAATAGGGTGGTTTGCGATAACATAGCCGCCATTTAAAGACTACGTTTTTTCTCAGTTATATGTACTACAGTCCAGTGAAAAATGGAATGGTATGCGGTAATATAGCCGCCATTTAAAGACTACATTTTTTTCTCATTTTTATATACTACAG
The DNA here is from genome assembly GCA_900303285.1 of Rhinella marina. Lineage (NCBI taxonomy): Eukaryota > Metazoa > Chordata > Amphibia > Anura > Bufonidae > Rhinella > Rhinella marina. The sequence goes on along the minus strand of ONZH01005944.1, from coordinate 8,713 downwards.
TCCAGTGAACAATTCTGTAGTGTGCTGTACAGCAGCGTCAGTCTATAAAATATGTATTTTCTCAGTTATATGTACTACAGTCCAGTGAAAAATGGAGTGGTTTGCGGTAACATAGCCGCCATTTAAATACTAAGTTTTTTCTCAGTTATATGTACTACAGTCCAGTGAAAAATGGAATGGTTTGCGGTAACATAGCCGCCATTTAAAGACTACGTTTTTTCTCAGTTATATGTACTACAGTCCAGTTAAAAATGGAGTGGTTTGCGATAACATAGCCGCCATTTAAAGACTACGTTTTTTCTCAGTTATATGTACTACAGTCCAGTGAAAAATTGAGTGGTTTGCGGTAACATAGCAGCCATTTAAAGACCACGTTTTTTTTCTCATTTATATATACTACAGTCCAGTGAACAATTCTGTAGTGTGCTGTACAGCAGCGTCAGTCTGTAAAATACGTATTTTCTCAGTTATATGTACTACAGTCCAGTGAAAAATGGAGTGGTTTGCGGTAACATAGCTGCCATTTAAAGACTACGTTTTTTTTCTCATTTATATATCCTACAGTCCAGTGAACAATTCTGTAGTGTACTGTACAGCAGCGTTAGTCTATAAAATATGTATTTTCTCAGTTAAATGTACTACAGTCCAGTGAAAAGTGGAGTGTTTTGCGATAAAATAGCCGCCATTTAAAGACTAAGCTTTTTTCTCAGTTATATGTACTATGGTCCAGTGAAAAATGGAGTGGTTTGTGGTAACATAGCCGCCATTTAAAAACTACATTTTTTCTCATTTATATATACTACAGTCCAGTGAACAATTCTGTAGTGTGCTGTACAGCAGCGTCAGTCTATAAAATACGTATTTTCTCAGCTATATATACTACAGTCCAGTGAAAAATGGAGTGGTTTCCGTTAAATTAGCCGCAGTCTAAAAATTCATTTTTTTCTCTCAGTTATATATACTACAGTGCAGTGAACAATTCTGTCGTGTGCGGTATAGTAGCCGCACTCTAGTGTTGACACCAACAAGTGGCCAAGTTCAGGTAGCAGGTGAAGCACATAAAAGTTTACACTGACACAGCATGGCGGTGAACCCAAAGTGACCAAGTTACACTCAGGTAGCAGGTGAAGCACATAAAATTTTACACTGACACAGCATGGCGGTGAACCCAGAGTGACCAAGTTACACTCAGGTAGCAGGTGAAGCACTTAAATTTTTTCACTGACATAGCATGGCGGTGAACCCAGAATGACCAAGTTACACTCAGGTAGCAGGTGAAGCACATAAAATTTTACACTGACACAGCATGGCGGTGAACCCAGAGTGGCCAAGTTACACTCAGGTAGCAGGGGAAGCACATAAAATTTTACACTGACACAGCATGGCGGTGACACCACCAATGCCTTGATTAGACTGAGATTGCAAATGGCTGTAGGTGAGCCTCCCAAAAATTTGTTTTGTAGTGTCTGTAGTTAACCCTCCTGTAAAATTGTTTTGGAGTGTCTGTAGTTGACCCTCCAGTAAAATTGTTTTGGAGTGTCTGTAGTTGACGCTCCTAAAAAATTTATTGGAGAGAGGGCCTGTAGGTGGCCCTCCGTAAACATTGTAAAGAGCGCCAGTTGGCCCTCAGAAACATTGCCTGTTGGCTCAGCGTTTGTGTGCGAAGAGGAGGAGAGGATACATAAAGAATCTTCATGTTGAGCTGCTTTCCCCCGGTGGAGATTTGCATTCCGGTGAAATCCAGGCTTTATTCATTTCAATAATCGTCAGCCTGTCAGCGCTGTCAATTGACAGGGGTGTACGCTTATCAGTGATGATGCCACCAGCTGCACTGAAGACCCGCTCTGACAACATGCTAGCGGCAGGGCAGGCCAGCACCCCCAAGGCGTACAGCGTCAGTTCGGGCAACGTGTCCAGCTTTGCAACCCAGTAGTTGTATGGAGCAGAGTGATCACGCAGGATGTTGGTATTGTCAGCTAGGTACTTTCTCACCATCTTTCTGAACAGCTCCCCCCTACTGGGGGATGGGTGACATAGTCTTGCTGGGGTGCCATAAAACTGGCAAAGGCCTTGGAGAGTGTTCCCCTGCCAGTGCTTTACAAGCTGCCTGCTCCCCTCCTCTCCCCCGCTAGTTGGCCCACAGAACTACGTCCTCTGCCGCTAGCGGTGTCAGATGGGAAGGATAGTTTCAGCTTGTGCACCAGAGACTGTTGATATTGATTCACTCTCGTACTCCTTTCCTCTACAAGAATGAGAGTGGAAAAGTTCTGCTTGTACCTGGGGTCCAGGAGGGTGAACACCCAGTAATCGGTGTTGTCAAAAATGCTTCTAACGCGAGGGTCACGGGAAAGGCAGCCTAACATGAAGTCAGCCATGTGCGCAAGAGTCCCAACACGCAAGAATTTCCTTTTCACAATAGGCTGACTCTCCATCCTCCTCCTCCTCCAATACGCGCTGAGAAACAGACCTGAGGGTGCTCTTGGTATCAAGCAACGTATCTTCTTCCCCCATCTCCTGTTACAAGCGCAAAGCCTCTGACTTCATGCTGAGCAGTGAGTTTTTCAGCAGACAAAGCAGCGGGATGGTGACACTGATAATAGCGGCATCGCCGCTGACCATCTGTGTTGACTCCTCAAAGTGGCTTAACACCTGACAGATATCAGACATCCACGTCCACTACTCATTGTAGACTTGAGGAAGCTGACTAACCTGACTACCAGTTCTCGTGGAAGTTGTAATCTGGCAGTCTACAATCGCTGTGCGCTGCTGGTAAACCCTGGCTAACATGTTTAATGTGGAATTCCATTGTGTGGGCACGTCGCACAACAGTCGGTGAGCTGTCAGTTGTAAGCGCCGTTGCACTGCCCTGAGAGTGGCAGCATCTGTGGTTGACTTGCGGAAATGCGCACCTTGGTGAGCAAATCAGACATATTGGGGTAGGTCTTGAGGAACCACTGAACCACAAGATTGAACACGTGGGCCAGGAAGGTTTTATATGCAGTGTTTATATGGGTTGTTGTTACTTTGGGAAATAGTATTGGTGTATAATGGCACATGTGTGAGTCTGCCGAGTTGCAGAGCCGCCAACAGGTTACGCCCGTTGTCACACACAACCATGCCTGGTTTGAGTTTCAGCGGCGCCAGCCAAAGATCGGTCTGCGCCGTGATTCCCTGTAACAGCTCTTGGGCGGTGTGCCTCTTGTCACCTAAGCTCAGCAGTTATAGCACCGCCTATTGGCGCTTACCCACGGCAGTGCTGCTGCGCCTAGAGGTACCGACTGAAGGCGCCGTACTCACAGATTGTATTTGAGAGTAGGAGGAGGAGGAGAAAGAGGAGGGGTTGGAGGAAGAGGCATAATAAGTCTGAGAAACCGTGACCGAGGTAGGCCCCGCAATCCTCGGTGTGGGCATTACATAAGCGGCCCCAGGGTCAGACTCGGTCCCAGCCTCCACCAAGTTAACCCAATGTGCCGCCAGGGAGATATAGTGTCCCTGCCCGCCAGCACTTGTCCACGTGTCCGTGGTTAGGTGGACCTTCTCAGTAACCATGTTGGTCAGGGCACGGATGATGTTCTCTGACACGTGCTGGTGTAGGGCTGGGATGGCACATCGTGAAAAATAGTGGCGGCTGGGGACTAAGTACCGAGGGACAGCCACCGCCATCAGGTTGTGGAAAGCCTCAGTCTCTACCAGTCTATAGCAAAGCATCTCCAGGCTCAGCAGTTTGAAAATGTGGACGTTTAGGGCTTGTGCATGTGGGTGGGTGGAATTGTATTTGCGTTTGCACTTGCGCTCCAATGTCTGATGCAAAGACAGCTGAAGGCTGCGCTGGGACACATTGGTGTAGGGTGTGGAGGATTGTGGAGGTGAAGGGGTGGTTGAAGGGCAGAAGGCGCTCGTGCCAGGGTCCTGGGCAGGGGGTTGACTCGCAAAGCCAGCATGTGACACGGGGGAAGAAGCAGTGGGGTGATCTGCAGGAGGTGAACGGCCTTGGTTCCATTGAGTCTAGCACTCATATGCCTGCGCATGCTGGTAGTGGTTAGGCTGGTAGTGGTGGCTCCCCTGCTGATCCTGGTGTGGCACAAGTTGCACACCACAGTCCGTCGGTCATCCTCACTTACTTTAAAGAACCTCCTGACTTGCGAACATCTAGGCCTTGGCACGGGAGCTTCACTCCGTGAAACAGTTGCTGATCTATTTGCTCTGGCCCTGCTTCTCCCTCTGGCCACCCCACTGCCTCTTCCAACCTGTTCTGGTGCTGCACTTGCCTCCCCGTCAGAAGCACTGTCTTGATTAGGCTTACCAACCCAGCTCGGGTCAGTCACCTCATCATCCACCTGCTCTTCCTCTGATTCCTCACTCTGCTCCCCCTTGGGACTTACTGCCCTGACAACAACATCAATGTATGACAGCAGTGTCTCATCATCAACATCATCATCCAACACCTCTTGACGCACTACTTGCACTAAGTCCACACTCTCATCACCCACAGACTGCAAAAGTTCTAAATTTTGGGCATCGGGACAGAGCAACTGCTCAGGTTGCTGTTGAGCAGTGGTTTGTGTCTCTGGGTAGGGTCCTGAAAAGAGTTCCTGTGAGTATGCCGGATCTGAATCCATATTTTCCATGGGGGGAGGGGGGTAGGCTGGGTGGAAGGAGGTTGAGCTGGAGGAGCCAGAGGTCTACTCCCTTGGCTAGCGTGGGTGGACTGCGTGGAAGACTGGGTGGTGGATAAATTACTGGACGCATTATCCGCTATCCACGTCATCACCTGTTCGCGCTGTTGTGGTTTCAATAGTGGTTTACCACGTGACCCTGTAAGTTGCGAGATAAAGCTAAAGAGCGAAAATCTGCGGCGTTCCACTGCTCCCTTATCAGAAGGTACTGTGTCATCCTGCCCAGGACCACAGCCTCTGCCCCCGTACATCACTTGGACGCCCACATCCTCGTCCTCGACCCTTAGCCCTTGGTTTCAACATTTTGTGTAATCACTAAACTGTAGAAATAATATCTGAGGCAAAAAACGTATTCTCTAGACTGTGGCTAGTGTAACACACACCACAGAATTTTTCACTGGACTGTATTAAATGTATATGAGAGAAAAAACGTATTCTCTAGACTACCGCTAGTGTACCGCACACAACACAATTTTTCACTGCACTGTAGGATATATGAATGAGTGAAAAAAGGTATATTTTGTAGACTCCGGCTAGTGTGCAGCACACAACAGAATTTTGCACTGCACTGTAGGATATATGACTGAGAGAAAAAAGGTATATTTTCTAGGCTCCGGCTAGTGTGCAGCACATGGCAGAATTTTTCACTGCACTGTAGTATAAATGACTGAGAGAAAAACGTATATTTTCTAGACTCCGGCTAGTGTAACGCACACCACACAATTTTTCACAGGACTGTAGTATATATAAAAGTGATAGAAAAAAAAACATTTTTTCTAGACTGCGGCTACTGTACCGCACACCACAGAATTTTTCACTGAACTGTAGTCACCGCCATGCTGTGTCAGGCTAAATTTTTGGGTCGTTCAGCTGATATTTTAGTCTAACCAAGCCACTCTGGGGTTCACCGCCAAGCTGTAAACTGCAGTCTCAGTCTTAACAAGTCATCCTGGGGTTCACCCCCATGCTGTAAACTGCAATCTCAGTGTGCGTGTTTGCCCATCTGGGATGGGGAGAGCTGGGCACTGTGCTGGGAGAACTTTGTGTACACTGTAGACTACTGGGTGGGTGCAGAGAGGGAGACGCTTATGCCTGCGTCGTGGGGTGGGGGATAGGACAGCAGTGCCAGCATGAGCAGTGGTGTCACCCGCAGGCGGCGATGGACCTTCGTTGCACCTACTTGGGTGCTTTACTAACATGTGATGGGCATGTTCCTTGCCCATCTTGGTCTGGGTCAGCACAATTGTCTTGAGGGTCACCACCAGGCTGTTGGCCAGAATTTGGCGTAATTGTATGATTAGGCAGCCTCAGAGGCATCCATGCATGCTGCCCCTGCTGTTTCCTGTCCATTTCCGTGGTGTTTCCATCATTTTCTGAGGTTTCCAGGTTTTCAGGCAACCTTCCCTGTGCAGAGCTTTGGTCCCCTGCAAAAAATGCTCGAGTCTCCCATTGACTTCAATGGGGTTCGTTATTCGAAACGAGCACCCGAGCATCCGGAAAAATTCGACTCGAATAACGAGCACCCGAGCATTTTAGTGCTCGCTTATCTCTAGTTAATGCACATGACTATTATAATCTATGCTGTTTACCTGAGTGTACCTTCACACAAAATGCACGTTAGGTTAATTGATGCAAGATGTCATGCATGTTCTGTATTATCAGCAGGAATTATTTCCCACAAAATACCATACATTTACTTGGAGATAATTATATAGGCACAGAAGCTATAACTGCAGGATCCCCAGCTGGAGAGAGGATGTGCAATCCTAATGGAAAGAATTAGAAGAAACTCAAACCCCGGCTTCTCTAAAGGTTGTGGTCAACTTTAAGGCACTTTAATTATTATTTTTTTTAAATTACATTCTACTAGTGATGATCGAGCACCCCGATGTTCGGGTGCTCGGGTGCTCTGGCCGAACACTAGGTGGTGCTTGAGCACCCGAGTATAATGGAAGACAATGGGAGAAGACCAGGCACCCCCTGCTCTGCAGAGGGGAGGGTGTCTGGTCCATAGGGAAATGTCAGAAAATGGTGGAAACACCACAGAAATGGTTAGGGAACAGCATGGGGAGGATGTCTGGATGCATCTTGGACACCGAAGTCGCTGCTATTAAAGATGATGGCCGACCATTACGCCCCTTTTACAGAATGACAAAAATAGGAAATATTGTTAGGAAACTGTTTCTTCTTTCGCTATCCACCGCGGCGTCGGCCGTTCCACTCGCTCTCCGCTCCGTCGCCAGGGGGTCGCCTTCTTCAAGAGAAGAGGGAGCCAGAGAAACGGCTACCACATCCAATGAAGGCAGCAGGCGCTTAAATTACCCACTGCCGACTAGGGGAGGTAGTGACGAAAAATAACAATACAGGACTCTTTCGAGGCCCTGTAATTGGAATGAGTACACGTAAAATCCTTTAACGAGGATCTATTGGAGGGCAAGTCTGGTGCCAGCAGCCCGGATAATTTCAGCTCCAATAGCGTATATATAAGTTGCTGCACTTAAAAAGCTCGAAGTTTGATCTTGGGATCGAGTTGGCTGTCTGCAGCGAGGTGAGCTACCACCTGTTGGAGCCCCTGCCTCTCTGCGCCTTCCTCGATGCTCTTCGCTGAGTGTCCCGGGAGCCGGAATCGTTAACTTAAAAAATTCGAGTGTTCAAACCATGCCGGGTCGCCTCAATACTTGAGCTATGAATAATGGAATAAGACTCCATGCTGCTGCCACCGCACTTTATCAAACTGTCCCAAATTTAAGGTTGACACGCTAATGCCGAGCTGACCGTCCAAAAAATTTAAGGGTGACACTCTGCTGCTGAGCTGACCGCAAAAAAAAATTTAAGGGAGACATGCCGCTTAGCTGAAAATCTGAAACATTAGAAGTGACATGTAGCAGAGCTGAGCGTGTAAAACATTATGGCTGAGTGCCTGCTGGTGATCTGACAGGCCAAAAAATTATGTTGCAGGCCCAGCTGGTGAGCTGACCGGCTAAAAAATTCGGGAGCAGGCCCAGCTGGTGAGCTAAGCGTGTAAAACATTATGGTTGAGTGCCTGCTGGTGAGCTGACAGGCCAAAATGCTGCAGGCCCAGCTGGTGGACTTCGAGGGCAGCCTAATAAGCAGTTTCGTATGATGGAGGAAGAGGACGAGAAGAGGAAGGGGTACATGATAATACAGTGTATTCAATATATCCTAAAAGCCAGATTTAAGGTTCCTTCATGTTAAGCCGCTTTCCTCTGGTGGAGTAAAGAAGTCAGGGGCAATCCAGGCCTTGTTCATTTTGATAAGCGTCAACCTGTCAGCATTGTCAGTTGACAGGCGGATGCGCTTATCAGTAATTATGCCCCCAGCGACACTAAATACCCGCTCATACAAAACGCTGGTGGCAGGGCAGGCCAGCAACTCCAAGGCGTAGAGCGCCAGTTCGTGCCACGTGTCCAGCTTAGACACCCAATAATTATACGGCACAGAGGGATCGCTGAGGACGTTGACACAGTCAGCTAGGTACTCCTTTACCATCTTCCAAAACTTTTCTCTCCTTGTCACACTAGGCCACTCATCAGGATGAGGCTGCTGGCGGGGTGTCATAAAACTGTCCCAGACCTTGGAGAGTGTCGCCTTGCCTTTGTTGGAACTGCTGTGTGTTCCCCTTGTCTCCCCTTCTCAGGTGGCCAACTAACTACGTACTCTGCCGCCAGAGTTGTCAGATGGAAATTTGTGGAGCAATTTTTCAACAATGGCCTTCTGGTATTGCATCATTTTACTTGTCCTCTCCACCACAGGAATGAGAGATGGGTAGTTTTCTTTGGTGGTTGAGAAGTTTTCTTTGGGGTCGAGAAGGGTGAACAACCAGTAATCCGTGTTGCCTAATATGCGTATAACGCGCGGGTCACGGGAAAGGCAGCCTAGCATGAAGTCAGCCATGTGTGCCAGAGTTCCAACAGACAAGGCTTCGCTCTCCCCACCAGGAGCATGACTCTAAATATCCTCCTCGTCCTCTTCCTCCTCTTCAGCCCATCCACGCCGAAGAGATGGTGTAAACGTTT
>ONZH01005943.1:0-51109 GCA_900303285.1 Rhinella marina | reverse complement strand
TTGTGACGAAACATCACAGCACCAGGGAGATAAGGTGACATCACAGGTCATGTGACCCTCAGTCAACTCTGAGAAACCAGCAGCTTTAGAAACACAAAGTATATGGGAAAGTTGTTATACCTGACAAGTTAGAAAACATATAAACATATAAACTTATAAAGAACAAAAAAATCACTTGGACAACCCCTTTAATGAATGACCCGGCCAGTTGTATCATTCAACCTGTATACCGCAGTGGACATTACAGGTATAATTGCAAAGTACAGTTGCCTGCTATAGATTTTACTGAGAGCGACTTGAACAAGATAGTGTTCTAAGATGGCCCCACCGTGTGGGGGCAATAAGAGGACATATGGTAACTACTGTGTGGGGGCACTAAGGAGATATAAATACTATGTGGGGGCACTAAGGGGTCATAGCTTCTGTGTATTGACACTAACAGGGCATTCTACTGTGTGAGGGCACTAAGGGCACATTCTATTGTGTTTGGGCACTAAGGTGACATAACTACTGACTGAGATGGGGATTTATGTTGAGCATGGGTGGTCTTGACTAGTCACAGAAAGGGAGGTTGTGAGGAAGTTGCTCAGGTTGGTGGGACCCCTTTCAAAACTTTGCTATGGGGACCAGCCTTTTCTAATTATGCCCCTGATGATGGCATATGTAGTTGAAATAAATCTCAAAAGTTATATTTGCTACTGAGTAATTTTTCAGTGTATTGCGCCCCCCTGTGAGTTATACTGGTGACTGTTAACAGCTGCGTGTAACTTCCCCATATACCAGACACACCACTTTATTGCTGTCTAAGCAAACTGCTGAAAGTTTTATAGTGAAGAACTTCCCTTGTGCTCAGACTAAGCTCCCAGTCAGGGCGTTCTGTCCAGCAACTAATCCATTAATGACAGCGTGATCTATACATAGCCATACATCTGTCCCCAGTCACCTAGCATGCTCACGGAATTGGAGGTGTATATACCCATTAAATATTCATCTCTGATGAGAGAGAAGAGGGAATGAGGACTGACATTCTATATATTCATGTAATGCACCCTTTGGTGGTGGAAGCAGATACGTACTTTGAAAACACCATAGCAATGATAAAAATTAGGCCCCTTTCAGGAGCTGTTTGGCACTACTACATAACTGCCTGCCCAGGACATAAGGTGCCCAAGTGCCCTCATCTTGTGTTCATGACTCTCATGTTTGCTAATATTGTAGCAAATGTGGAAAATATATCCCTGTGCAGGTCCTCACCACCCATTCTTTGAGACCAGGAAGTGGAACCCTTTTCACACAGGCAGGCTGGGTGCAATTGCTGAGTTTCCTTCTCCTCAGTTTCCAGTCACCACTGGACTAGAAGTGTAACATTCTATGTACACGCATGTGACCACTGCTGGCCAATCAGAGGCCTAAGCATGGCACATGACCACCGCCACCGCTGAGGCCATTGATTGGCTGACAGCAGTGACGTGGATGTAGATGGAACATCACACTTGGAGTATGCGAGTGGGGACCAGTGGTGGAGGATAAGGTTGCTCTGTGCTGGAACAGGTGCACCAATGACAGATGAGTCTATTTTATTTTAAATCCTTGCTTTCTGCCTTCCATGAAAAGAGGTTCCCAGTCCCGAAGAACCCTTTAAAAAAGCTGGGTAAAGTATATCTTGGGTCCAAAAAGGTTCTCTTTCTTTTTCTTTACATCAAGGAAGACTAGCACAGTAAACATATACAGACCTAGAACCCCTAAACAAATAAAGGAACCGAACAGACCCATAAATATATTTACCCATAGCTCAAATACAAGCCCCAGACCTTAAATAAATTCAGCTCTGACAGCTGATTCCTATATCCACCTAAACAAGTACAAACTCAGAATAGACTATATAAATAGATGTGCATACCCCAAATTAGACCCCAGACAGTCTCTCAAAATAAATATAAACCATAGACTAGATCCTCTAGGCTATGACATTCCCTAGAACCTATACATCAATACAGCCCACAGAACAAACTCTTGGCAAGAGCCCTAAAATATAGACCCAGGGCAGACCCCTAAAAAAACATACATAACTACATAAATAAACTAGACTCCCGTAATACAGGCACAGATCCAACCCCCTAAATAACTTCAGACCAAATACCCTCTCAATACAGACCTAAAACCAGTCCCATACACTTCCTTTATGCAGCTCACACTCTCCTCTTCAGCCCCCTTACTGATCTCTTCTATGGCTTGAGGACCAGCCAAAGTCACATGACGATGATCCAAGACCTTTGGATTATTGCATAGAGCAGATTTTTTGTTTGTGATTCACAGCAAAAAATATGATAGACCTGCAATGTGTGTCACGTGTTTGGGCCTGGGATCATTGTAAGAGCAGTTGTGTTTTCTACAAATTTTTCAAATTTTGTTTTTGTTGCCATGATTCACCACAAAAACTGCTATAAAACTGCAATGTGTACCTTTTCTTTGAGCACTTTGGGTGACCGTGGGCCCCCCAAGAGCCTTGGTCCCAGGACAGCAGCCCAAACCATCCATATTTTAATTATTACCCAGGACTTCCGACACAAAAATAGCAATGCCTGCACTTATTGTCCAACCTCCTAGGTTCCAACCATGGCTCATCTTCTGGTTCTGTCTTCATCTCCTCTGGTTTGTCATGCTATCCTGGTATTGATCCCTGGCTTCACTTCTGATTCTCTTCACTGCTCCGGCACCTCCAAGCCAATTTGTAACAACTCTGAAAACAGTGCACTGGGAACCTGACCAGGTTTAATATTTAGGAGATTTCTTAGACTCCACACCTCAGGTCAGCCAACGTCAATTGTGGTAAAAGGACCGAGTTTCCAGTGAGAATTGGAACAATATATACTAGGGGCCAAGGGTTTATGGACAGTTCATATGAATCAGAAACATTTAGATGTCAAGACTGTCTTTGACCAATATATAAATGAACCCCACAAGTTTCATTAGCATTTACAGATCAAGACAAATCTTTGACCAGAAATTACTGACCCTCTAGAACAGTACCAGACTACACCAGGTTTGTTTGTAGTCTGTAACCATGGGGACATACAATGCATAGGAGCTGTATAAACAAACATAAGGATCGTTTAAATCAAAATTATTTAATTGCTAAATTGCTTTTTATTTGGAATTTGAGTGATAATAAAGGATATATAATATATATATATATATATATATATATATATATATATATATTATATATATATATATTATGGGACAGTAATAGTCAATGGGATTGCTGGTGAAATGGCTGCCATATGCATCAACATATCCTCCTGGTGATCCCTCAACTGGACATAAATGAGAGCCTCACTGCTTTCGTTTGAGGGGCAATCCTAATGAGATTACAAACTACAAAACAGGTGCTACAGGAACAGCAAAAATGTCTCTAATAGGATTAGATGTATAGTACACAGTGTAATAGCAGTAACCTTACATCGCAATGGAGAAATCCTGCAGGGTAAGCACCAGGCAGGTCAGGCTTCTGGTCTCCAGTCTTTCAGCCATTTCCACCATCTTCCTTCTCAACACCTTGGCCAGACGACTACAAAGGATCCAGCACCTCTGTGGTGTGACAGGAAGAGTCTGTCTACTAATCCCGTCACTGACACTCTCAGCACCGGGGGAAGCTACTGAAGATCATATGAGCTGACATATCAAAGGGCAGACATTATTTCATTAGTGGCAAGAATCTCTTCATTAGACAACCCTGGATTCTTCACTCATGGTTGCTCATTTGTTTCACCCAGAAACCTCCATATCCAAGTTGGGATGGATGAAGACTTTTGCCTTTGGATGCCCCTGGGCAAAAACTCAGATTGGGGCTCATTTCCATAGTACACTGTCTTGTTCTACATATGAAAACTTTAACCCCATAAAGGGGTTGTCTCACTTCAGCAAATAACATTTATTATGTAGAGAAAGTTCATACAAGCCACTTACTAATGTATTGTGATTATCCATGTTGCTTCCTTTGCTGGCTGGATCCATTTTTCTGTCACATTATACACTGCTCGTTTCCATGGTTACCACCACCCTGCAATACATCAGTGGTGGTCCTGCTTGCACAATACTGGCCTCTCTGGCAGGGGCGGTCTTGGCATTTCTGGGGCCCTAAGCGAAGTTATGTCCGGGGGCCCCCACCCCCCAATGACGCGTCACGCCCCTGATGACACGCCCTCTGATGACACCCCTCCCAATGGCACGCCCCCCCACACATCAAAGACTGGGACTAGAGCATGCTCGGGTGGAATTTGCGTGCGCTTTTTCAAATCTGCACGCTAATTCATATGCATATTTTAGTATGTACACTAATGTGTATGCATTTTATAAATTAGTACGCATTAGCGTACTAATTTATAAAATGAGTACGCATTCGGACAAATGCAGTACGTGACAGCTGGGCGGGCGGTCTTGGACACCAGCACAAGAGCGGAGCGTGGGGGCCCCCTTGGACGTCGGGGGCCCTATGCAAATGCATAGGATGTGTGGTGCCCAAGACCGCCCCTGCTCTCTGGTGGCCGTGGGCATGGGCACGCACATAGGCTAGTACTTTTCCTATAATTTGCAAGGACGTGCATTGCATTCAGTCAGCAAGGTGTTGGGCACATTTATGGAGAGACTTTGCTGTTGTGAGAGGGAATATTGACAGAGCATCCTTCTACCCTTGGAGATGGTTTCGTTAATTGTATCGGCATCCTGGGAATTTCAGAAGCAACAGAACCATATGCATTGTTGCCTGCATATGGTTCTGTTGAAAGACTTTAAAGACACAGAGAGAAGGAGCACAACAACTACCATCATTGCCACTGTATATACGCTGCTATTAGGGATGGATTACACTGTGTTATATGCCTTGGAACTGTGCATTGCTGTTGCCAGATGTACTATTACTCCTATTCTGCACTTCAGTAAAGAGAGACTTATTCATGAATTCCAATTGGCATGGTTGCTGACTCCACTATACATCGGCCACATGCCTGCCTTGTACCTAGCAAATACCTAACTTTAGGGACACCCCAATTACCACCACAGCCCCAATACAAAGGTGTGCCCTGAGGGAAGAAAAAGTGTGCCCTCCAGCCACTGCAGGTCTCAAGGGACAGCTATTGTGAACTGTGAGCACTATTGCCACCCTAAGGGCCACACCCTCTGAAATCTGATGTAGTTTTAGGTCAAATATGTGCATAAATATAGAAAATTCAAAAGGATTCAAAAATCTTTACTCACCACTGTATATGCAACAGTATCTTGTACCTATGGATACAAATAAACACAGGCATCACTGGTATGCCCTAACAGGCTGGTACATTAGACAGCCTTGGGGGTCTTTATCTGGTCCTAGGTTTTCTCCATAGAAGCACCAGCCCCAACAAGATGGTAGCACTATGTCCAGTGCCACAGTCAAAGGAAAGAGTAAAAGGGCCCCCCACAAAGAGTTTTGTGTTTGCCATTTTATTGGGCAAAAAGGGTCTCAAAAAAGGTGGATTTTCTTTTTTACCCATTTTAGTATGCTTGACTACCAGACTTTTTTCACTTATGCCTTGCATTTTAATGAGAAAGTATGTACACCCCTGTAAGATCACTTTCTCTGTAGTGTAGTATGAGAAAAAAACATTGGTACAAAAAATGCTATGCAAAAACGCAATTAAAAAATGCAATACGGATTGGAACTTGTGTTTTATCAAGCTGGGGGGAAAAACGGAGGTCTATGAGACAAAAATGCCAGGTCATAAGCTAAAAACATGCAAGACCTAGAACATACTGCAATTAAAAAAAAAACAATGACCCAAAAAACACAATTCAAGGGCGAAAAAAAAGCTACTGCAATAAAACACCGATTTTCCATAGACTTCCATGTGACAGAGTTGCCATTTTTTTGCCTAAAAGGTACAGCAAAAAGCTCCAGCCACAAAAACAAAACACCAAAAAAAGCAAAACCCCTCAAAATGAACCTTTCAGGACTTTTCACTATATGGTTATCCAGCTTTATGTATGGAGGGGGGGGGCGATTTATCAAAACTGGTGTAAAGCAGAACTGGCTTAGTTGCCCATAGCAACCAATCAGATTCCACCTTTCATTTTTCAGAGCTCTTTTGGAAAATGAAAGGTAGAATCTTATTGGTTGCTATGGGCAACTTATCCAGTTTTCCTTTACACTAGTTTTGATAATTCTCCCTCCATGTTGAAGCTCCGTAGACAGGAATGTTATTCGGGATGGGAGTCCATGAGCCTAATGATAGGCTTGATTGCTGGGTATTAGCATGGTAATGAGCCCACGCCCACATCCATTACAGGTGTCCTCTTGCAATGCAGGCTGGTTGTTTGCATGTCAATCAGACTGCGTCTTCAGCCCTATCTGGCTGCACATCTTCGCCATCAGTGGCTGCCCTCCTCTCTCATTCCAACTTAATTGGTGTGAAATTAGAGCAAGTCCTCAGGTGATAATGTGTCTGCATTTACTGCTTGACTGATCCACCCGGGATCTTCCATTCCATTCTGCTCTTGGCTGCTGGTCGGAGCCCCTCTCTGTGAATGTCAAGCTTGGTTTCCTGAGTTCTGGACACATGGCGCAGCACGTTGCAGGTGACAATACGTAGGGTTATACAAAGTGCCCATATATACACCAACTACATGGGCACCATCTTCTTAATATGTGTGAGGGAACAGCAGTGATATATAAGAATGTCAGAAATGCATAGGTACATACCTCCCTACTTCGTAAATGGACAAAGAGGGACACATTCGCGCACCGCAGCAAATTTTTTGCACTAGGTCACGCCACTAATTCTGCCCAAAACTTAACTATACACCTAATACACCCAGTCCCCTTAATGCCCCACATAGTAATTATTCCCTCTTCATGCCACCGCACAGTATTTATGTCCACATTGTGTCTTCACAGAATTATGACCAGCTGTGTCCCCAGTAATGCCCACATTGTGCCCCCAGTATTATGACCAGCTGTGCCCACAGTAATATGCCCCCACATTGTGACCACAGTAATATGCCCAGCTGTGCCCCCAGTAAAATGCCCACATTCTGCCCCCAGTAATATGCCCAGCTGTGCCCCCAGTGATATGCCCACATTATGCCCCCAGTAATATGTCCAGCTGTGTAATATGCCCCCCAGTAATATATGCCCAGCTGTGGCCTTCCCAATAATATGTCCACATTGTGCCCTCAGTAATATGCCCAGCTGTGCCGCCCAGTAATATGCCCACGTTGTGCCTCTCAGTAATATGCCCACATTGTGCCTCCCAGTAATATGCCTACATTGTGCCTCCCCAGTAAAATGCCCACATTCTGCCCCCAGTAATATGCCAAGCTGTGCCCCCAGTGATATGCCCACATTATGTCCCCAGTAATATGCCCAGCTGTGCCCCCAGTAATATGCCCAGCTGTGCACCCCAGTAATATGCCCACATTGTGCCCCCAGTAATATGCCACATTGTGCCTCCCAGTAATATGCCTACATTGTGCCTCCCCAGTAATATGCCCACATTGTGCCCGCAGTAATATGCCCACATTGTGCCCCTAGTATTATGCCCAGCTGTGCACCCCAGTAATATGCCCAGCTGTGCCCCCGGTAATATGCCCACATTGTGCCTCCCCAGTAATATGCCCATATTGTGCCCCCAGTAATATACCCACATTGTACCCCTTACAGAAAGTAAAAAAAAAAAATAAACACCACATACTTACCTTCTTCCTAGCAGCAGCAGCAGGACATTGGCCGCTCTAGTCTGCGGAGGGGGCAGAGCCATGGCTGACTGCTGGCCCCCCACCCTGCACAGACCAGAGGTGTGGAGAGCCGGCAGGAGGGAGGAATGATGAAGCAGGGAGCTGATGCCAGCGACGGCTCTCTGCTTCATTATGACAACTGTCTCTGCTTCCCTATGATGCAGGGACAGCTGCCAGAAAGCGGGACATACCTCCCCCATACTGGGACAGCGGGACAGCCACTGTAATCTGGGATGGTTGGGAGGTATGTAGGTATGGTCTATTATTACATAGTACTGGAGGATGATGCAGCGACTGACAATTAGCTGGACAGTTGTAAGTATAATTAGGTGGCTGGGCTTTTGGTTCACTGCTGGCCTCTTTTCCCCATGGGCCCCATAGCAACGGCGTGGTCTGCCTCCATTGGAGATACGGCACTGAAAGTCACTGATCTGCTTTTTCAAGGGGCCATGATGCTTGTATAACTGCTGTAGCCATTTCACTATTTACCTGCACACATACTGGGAATCTCTGTCACCATCTGGGAATGCCCACCTTTGGACTGCGTTTACGTCAGCCATGCCCCCCATTTTTGTCCCGAGACAGCTCAAATTTGCTGGGACTGTCTCTGAAAATAAGGGACAGTCCTGCTAAATACATGACAGTCTGGGTACACTGGCTTTATCATTGTCAAGCTGAAGAAAGAGTAAGCAGGTCAACTACTGGGCCACATATACCCAGATCTTGTCTTTAGTGACTATCAAAGCAAAATGTCCTCATCTCTACATATCTGTCATGGTGGCCATTTTGGTTATTACCTAGCTCACCTAGCAACAGATATAACTATGAATTTGATAGAACAACCAAAGGCGATATATTTTTTTTTCTGTGAATGGGGGTCCTGAGACATGGAGCTCGAATGATGTCATGAGAATCTTCTTCTAAGTATCATTCTACTGGAGGTGACACCATGAAGGATTGCTTCAGACATGACTGCCTTGAGGAATTTGGCTGTGATCACAAGCAGAACAGCACGCAAGACCAGCTGGACCCTCATCCAGCCCTGAGCCAGGTGCCCTGCCTAGCTGCCGTGAGGGGCATACATGATAATGGGCTGGAAAAAGCCAGTAAACAAGGCCGAGGTGTGCTGCCACATGCTCTACCTGCATTTATATAGTATATATAGTTGTACTAGTGTAGACTTAAAGGCCATCTATCACACAGCAGGTATGTGCAAGGATGCATTTCCCTTCATCACGAGCTTTTTTTGGTGCATGAACATCTTTTGCTTCTCATGTGTAGCACTACAACCCCCAACATGTCCTGACATGCAGGTGGTGCCATTTTGCGACAGCTAAAGAGCCACAGATCGGAGACTACTTTCTGACTTGTCAAGCAAAAAATGGACAGTTAAAAATGACTGCATGTTGCTCCCTGTTGGTCAGATGTGGTACTGCAATAAACTTTAGATATGCTTCTACGACACACTCGAAGACATCTTGCCTAGTTGTCAGACTTTGAGAGGGAACGCATTACTGGACTGAGAGAAGCAAGATGGGCGTTTCAACAAACTGCCCACCATCTAGGTCGTTCTGAGGTGGTGTTGGGATCAGTGGGTATGTGAGGGCACACACATGGTGGACAGACTCCCGCCAGCCCCCACCAGACCAGAAAGGATTGCTTGATCTGCTGACAAGCACAAGCAATTCCACAGTTTCGTTGTCCACCATCCAGACATAGGTGACACCTTCATGATATCCCTGTCTCTGCCCAGACCATTTCCAGATGCTTAGCACAAGGAAATTTGGCATAACAACGCCCATTATATATACTGCCATTGACAGACAGTTGCCGTCGCCTTTGTTTGCAGTGGTGTCTTGAACAAGAAACCTGCTATGGAGTGGAACCGTATCGTCCTTAGCCATAAATCCAGGTTCTGTTTGGGATCTGATGACGGTCAGGTTCTAGTATGGAGGCCTCATGGTGAGAGCTTCAATCCTGCCTTTGCTGTGGGGCGACACACTGTCCCAACCACTGGTGTGATGATCTGCGGAGCCATCACATATGACTGTCAGTCACCCCTAGTAGTGATACAAGGGACACTAACACAGCTCAGGTATATGTGCAAGACATCCTATGGCCACATGTGTCACCTCTCATGGCAGGGCTTCCAACTTGGCGTTTATCAGCAGGATAATGCTCACCCACAAAGCAAGGATTTCCCAGGAATGTCCCCACCAGATTACAACACTTTCTTGTCCTGTCCGGTCTCCAGATTTATCAATTGAGCATTTATGGTTCCAGTTTTGCAGATTTTGCTTTACAGTGCTTATATAATACCGTCATATAGTGGTTACATAGCATTACTATAATAAAACTGCCTATATAGCTCATATATAGCCTACTTTAGCTGGTGATGTAAGTTTGTAACAAGATACCACATAGAAGTGGGTAATTTATGATGGTTCCCCATAGATAATGACCCCATTTGCCTTGGTTATAATACAGCCTTGTATACCTGTTGACGTTTATATTTATCTTCCCCAAAGTTTCCTTCTTGTCCAGAGTAAAGAAGTTCATTTGCTCTCAACACCCTATTGTCCAGTAGCAGGTCAGCTCCTGGCAGTAAGTCAGGTCACCCGGGGTCTGAACAATGGCTCAGTCATTAACAGTACAAGGTGTTAAGGAGGACTAGTGAAATATGGTGCTTTTTTAACTCAGGTCATCTTCATTCAACCCAAAATTCTCACACCGCCCCTGTGAACTTCTCAAGAACCTGCTCTACTGACAAGATACATGGTGGAGGTCACCAGAGGCTGACGTGTTGAAAATGCCCCATTGCCATTAATATATAGGTAAGTTAATGCTGTCGGAGAGGTAAATGGCCTGCTGAAATGTGGCGGGACACCTTTTGTGTAAACAGGTACAGAGAATATCGTGACCCTGGGCACCTCTGCTATCATAGCCTCTGTAGTCAGCCTCTGTGATGTGTATGAGCCGCTTGACAATCTCTGAAAGTAGGTACATGTAGAACAATACTGCCAAAATGTGGCCCCAATAACAGTGTCTCAATAATACCATAGGAACAGTATATTACAGTGCCCATATAATAGCGTCATACAGTGAACACATAACAGTGCTGTATAGTGCCTGAATAATATAACTATACTGTACATAGGAACAGTGTATTACAGTGCCCATGTAATAATGCCATACAGTGAACACATAGCAGTGCTATATTGTGCCTAAATAATACCACTATACTGTGCTATAGGAACGGTGTATTACAGTGCCCATATAATAGCATCATACAGTGAACACATAAGAGTGCTCTATAGTGCCTAAATAATACCATTATACTGTGCCATAGGAACAGTATATTACAGCGCCCATGTAATAGTGTGACATAGTGAACATGTAACAATGCTATATAATGCCAAAATAATACCACTATACTGTGCTATATAGTGCCTGAATAATATCACTATACTGTGCCATAGAAACAGTGCAATACAGTGCCCATATAATAGTGTCATACAGTAAGCACATAACATTGCTATATAGTGCCTAAATAATATCACTATACTGTGCCATAGAAACAGTGCAATACAGTGCCCATATAATAGTGTCATACAGTAAGCACATAACATTGCTATATAGTGCCTAAATAATACCACTTTACTGTGCCATAGGAACAGTATATTACAGTGCACATATAATAGCATCATACAGTGAAAACATACCAGTGCTCTATAGTGTCTAAATAATACCATTATACTGTGCCATAGGAACAGTATATTACAGCGCCCATGTAATAGTGTGACATAGTGAACATGTAATAATGCTATATAATGCCTAAATAATACCACTATAATGTGCTATATACTGACTGAATAATATCACTATACTGTGCCATAGAAACAGTGCAATACAGTGCCCATATAATAGTGTCACAAAGTGAACACATAGCAGTGCTATATTGTGCCTAAATAATACCACTATATAGTGCCATAGAAACAGTATATTACAGTGCCCATATAATAGTGTCATACAGTGAATATATAGTGCTATATAGTACCTAAAAAATACCACTGGGGTGCACCACCAATGAGGCCAAGTGAGGTGATCGCCTCAGGCAGCACCAGGAAGGGGCAAGAGGGGGGCATCGGAAGAGCCATAGGCAATGAGGGCTTTCATTGTGGTATAGGGGTTAGGTTAAGAAATTGGCATGGGGGGCACTGTTTCAGTTTTCGCTTCAGGCAACAGAAAGGCTAGGTGCACCACTGAATACCACTATATAGTGCCATAGTAACACTATATTATAGTGCCCATATAATTAACATGAAACACATAACAGTGCTATATAGTACCTAAATAATACCACTATACTGTGCCATAGGAACAGTATATTACAATGTCCATATAATAGTGTCATACAGTGAACACATGGCAGTGCTATGCAGTGTAGCATCGTGTTGTAAAACATCCAGACCATGATGGGTACAAGATGATGGTAGCCCCAGAGCAACAAGATTATAGAAGTATATAGCCTGCAGATGTGCTTGTCACCATTGTTCCGAGTGCTCAGGCGCCGACTTCCTGTGGGCTTGAATTTGGGCCATTGTGTTCAATGGCGGTTCATATCGTCATAGTTCGGTGCGTCGTGGTGTTGGCTAGTTACGGGTGTTAATTAGTACCATTGTGCGTGTATCTTGCATCAATTTGGTTCTGCTAGGGTTGTGTGTCCTGCCCGATTATGCAACAAGTTCTGTTTGGATCTGTGTAGATTCTGTCTGCTTATTCTCTACTGGTCAAATCTGCATGCCTAGTCCATTCAGATTGCGTTTGGCTCTGTTCAGTTTTTGTCTGTGTCTGAATTCTGACCTAGGTCCATCCGCCATTACCTGCCGTGTCTGAACTGTGTCTTGCATCAACAGTGTGAGCATTTTCTGCTTCTTCTCCCTGGACATCTTGACCACTGCCGCCCAGTATCAGTATGTCTGTCTGGCTTCTGGATTATGCCTGGGTTCCTGATGTCATGTCTTTCTGTCCAGATTCTGAATTATTCCTGGGTTCCTGATGTTATGTCTGTCTGTGGAGATTCTCAATTATGCCTGGGTTCCTGATGACCTGTCTTTCTGTCCAAATTCTGAATTATGTCTGAGTTCCTGATGTCATGTCTGTCTGTCCAGATTCTAAATTATTTCTAGGTTCCTGATGCCATGTCTGTCTGTCCAAATTCTGAATTATGTTTCAGTTCCTGATGTCATGTCTGTCTGTCCAGATTCTGAATTATTCTTAGGTTCCTGATGACATGTCTTTCTGTCCAAATTCTGAATTATGCCTGGGTTCCTGATGTCATGTCTGTCTGTCCAGATTCTGAATTATTCTTAGCTTCCCGATGTCATGTCTTTCTGTCCAAATTCTGAATTATGTCTGGTTTCCTGATGTCAGGTCTGTCTGTCTAGATTCTGAATTACAGGTATGCCTGGGTTCCTGATGTCATGTCTGTCTGTCCAGATTCTGAATCATTCTTAGGTTCCTGATGTCATGTCTTTGTGTCCAGATTCTGAATTATTTCTAGGTCCCTGATGCCATGTCTGTCTGTCCAGATTCTGAATTATGTCTGGGTTCCTGATGTCAGGTCAGTCTATCCAGATTCTGAATTACAGGTATGCCTGGGTTCCTGATGTCATGTCTGTCTGTCCAGATTCTGAATTATTCCTAGGTTCCTGATGCCATGTCTGTCTGTCCAGATTATGAATTATGCTTGGGTACCTGAAGTCTGTCTGCTGTTGTTTGTCTGCTCCATGCTTTGTCTTATACCTGTATCTGTGTTTGCCTTGGGTTTGCCTTGGCCAGTTCTGAATTAATGCCTTACCTGTTTCTCTGGTGCTTTGCACTGGTGTCTCTAACCTTCATGGGTGAGCTGCCATCTACACCAGGACTATTCCAAGAGTTGTTGGTACATTGGTTCTACAACCATAGTCTGTAACAATTTGGTTTGTTGCACTCACGCTTTATCTAAAAATCCCTGGCTGACCTGTTGCAGCACTGGGATTCCTGCCGTACCCACCTTGGTCTACAGGAATTCTCATACTTTTACCTTTCTTGTATATTCTGGGAAACATCATGCTCGAAGCTATCTTCTTGACCCACAAAATTAGTATTTTCTACTCTGATTTAGGTAAACCATGGAAGGGAAAGTCATACCTTTATTATATCTGATGTAGAAGGTTTGGCTACAGCCATTAATGAGGTTACTGTGCCTTTAAATTCCCATTTCCCGTTAATGATGTCCTCCTTTCTCACTTAAATGGGATTTGAGAGGAGCATTAGAGGCTGATTAGGACTAATCAACATCAATTGGAGATTTAGACCTTGGGCCTTCCAGTTCACTTCAAAGACATGATTGGTTACTTAAAGTGAAAAGTTTGGGGGGGGGGGGGGTTAGAGGAGATGAAGTATTTCTCCAAGATCACAGTTAACCCTTTAGTAGGAAAGTATTCATGAGTCAGCATTTCCTATGAAAAGAGACGAGTTAACATTAAACACTGAAAATACATAAAGTCTTAGGTGAGGTTCACATATAATCCAGGGGCACACCTAGCCTTTCAGCTGAATGAGGTGAAAAACTGAAATGGCGCTGGACCCCCCTTCCCGTGCCAATTTCTTAACCTAACCCTTTTGCCACAATGAAAGCACTCATTGCCCTTCGGCTCTTGCCCCTTCCTGGTGCTGCCTGAGATGATCGCCTCACCTGGCCTCATTGATGGTGCACCCCTGCATATATCCATTGCAGTTTCCCTCTGGCGTACTACCAAAATGCCAGAGAGAAACCAATGCCATGGTTTTCTATGGGATCGTTTCCACCATTCAGAGCATCGGTTTCGATGACGGATTTCTCTTAACTCCGGAAAGAAATATGTAGCATGCAGCATTTTTCTGTCCTGCACCCTCAAGTTATGGACAGTGGACTGGTACACTAAAGTGGACATACAACATTTGTGTCTGGCTCCAGCATAAAACAACCGGTCAGACCCAACTGATATATGTGCACCCATCCCTAAAGGGTGTTGACCCATGAAAACTATTACTTATCCAAAAGATTGCTGATAAATATCAAATCGTGGGTGTTCCAGTCGTGGAGACTCCTATGATCTCGAGAAAGATGGATCTCCAAGTCCAGTGGAATGGTAGGGTACATTTCAGTCCATGATCCATTCACTCCGTCAGTCCTATAAAAGTGAATGGGCCCATGGACCACGCACAGTACTGCTTTACTTAGAGAGAATTCACGGTGCGGGGTTGGTTTTTCCAACAGTTGGATTCCCAATGATCAAATATCCTGTGGAGTCCTATAACTTGGCCATACATCAGATAGCCGTTGGCTGAAAAGTTGTTTCTCCCGATCCCCTCAAAACATATGCAAGCTTGGCTCAGCTGGGTGTGCATTTGTTTTAAAAGGGGAGAGGGACATGTCTGCAGGAGAGCTTCTCTCCTTGAGAACAAAAAGATCAGGCATGTTGGAAGCCAAACATACCCAAACCTTCTCTCCCCGACATCTA
This sequence comes from Rhinella marina, assembly GCA_900303285.1. Classification (NCBI taxonomy): domain Eukaryota; kingdom Metazoa; phylum Chordata; class Amphibia; order Anura; family Bufonidae; genus Rhinella; species Rhinella marina. The sequence goes on along the minus strand of ONZH01005943.1, from coordinate 35,792 downwards.
GCGCTGGAGAGATGGTAGGACTCCATGTACATTAGAGGGCTAATTTTCCACGCTATAGAGAGTCCATAGATGAATCGTTTGGACTCTGTTTGACTCATTTATGTGAAGGAACTTGTGGTATACACACTCAGCTTAACATAAATGTCGGCTGATCCCAGCTATTTCATTGGGACCTCTGGGCCACATTAATGTGTATGGAGATAAGCCACCGTGAAATGTCTCAGAGCAGCTAATCTCACTCGCTTTATTGAGAATACATGCACTCTCAGCTGAATGAAGCATGTGCATGTATGGTGAGGCGGAAGGGTAGCTTTTCTAAAAGTGTATGGTCACCTTAATAGATCTGCTTCCTTGGCTGGCTCTATTACTCCTTTAGTGGAGAGGACCATGAGCATGTGTGGTGACCTCACCTATATGTAGCTGTGATAGGGGATCAGGTGAGGTCCCTAATAACTAATATTAGTAGATACCATTGAGCTTGATCGAATTACCAAACTAAACCAACCTGAGTAATGACCACCATCTGCTCCAGTTCTGTGATCATTGATGTCTCCACCACCCAGATCTTGACGACTTGAAATAATAGATACATGTGGTGGTCCTCCAGAAAACTTACAATATGGAGTTGAAATCCGGTCTACAAGTATATCATTTACAGGTGGTCAAGTGATATACTCATGACTTCATCAATCCATGAACTTAGAAGGTGGGGTTGCCCATTTTTACCCTATATATCACTCTTTTGACACAGATGGGGTCGAGTCCACAATGATTTACCTCCATTTCAAATGCACCAACGAGGACAAGGAAGCCTCATTGTTCCGCCATCTGAAGGAACACGACCGATGCTGAAGAGCCATAGGCTGTGATTAAGTCACATCTTCGGAATCCCGTCATTCGAAGCCCATTCTTTGTAAGCTAGTAGGTGCCAATGACAGGGAGCGGTGATTGTGCCGCCCCTGGCATTGTAACCCTTCAAGATGCCACGTTCATAAGCTGAATTCACGGGCCATACTGACAGTAAATTGCAACGGTGTAAAATTTTAAAAATTGAATTATACATCATACTCACCTCATCCATTTGCTTCAGCGACAGGCCAGCCGCCACCATCTTGATTTGAAGATCTGGGGTGAACTCTCACAACGCCTGGGATTTACAATCATCACGCCAGCTGCGTGGAGAACGTCAATTCGTCACCACACATTGGATTTTGTAATTATTACATAGGGTTATATTAATCTTGTACATAGGAACAGTATTATAGTAGTTATATTCTTGTACATAGGAGCAGTATTATAGTAGTTATATTCTTGTACATAGGAGCAGCATTATAGTAGTTTATATTCTTGTACATAGGAGCAGTATTATAGTAGTTATATTCTTGTACATAGGAGCAGTATTATAGTAGTTATATTCTTGTACATAGGAGCAGTATTATAATAGTTATATTCTTGTACATAGGAGCAGTATTATAGTAGTTATATTCTTGTACATAGGAGGCAGTATTATAGTAGTTATATTCTTGTACATAGGAGCAGTATTATAGTAGTTATATTCTTGTACATAGGAGCAGCATTATAGTAGTTATATTCTTGTACATAGGAGCAGTATTATAGTAGTTATATTCTTGTACATAGGAGCAGTATTATAGTAGTTATATTCTTGTACATAGGAGCAGTATTATAATAGTTATATTCTTGTACATAGTAGCAGTATTATAGTAGTTTATATTCTTGTACATAGGAGCAGTATTATAGTAGTTATATTCTTGTACATAGGAGCAGTATTATAGTAGTTATATTCTTGTACATAGGAGCAGTATTATAGTAGTTATATTCTTGTACATAGGAGCAGTATTATACAGTAGTAGTTATATTCTTGTACATAGGAGCAGTAATTATAGTAGGTATATTATTGTACATAGGAGCAGTATAATAGTAGTTATATTCTTGTACATAGGAGCAGTATTATAGCAGTTATATTCTTGTAGCATAGGAGCAAGTATTATAGTAGTTATATTGCTTGTACATAGGAGCAGTATTATAGTAGTTATATTCTTGTACATAGAAGCATATTATAGTAGTTATATTCTTGTACATAGGAGGGTAGTATTATACTAGTTATATTCTTGTACATAGGAGCAGTATTTATAGTAGTTATATTCTTGTACATAGGAGGCAGTATTATAGTAGTTATATTCTTGTACATAGGAGCAGTATTATAGTAGTTATATTCTTGTACATAGGAGCAGTATTATAGTAGTTATATTCTTGTACATAGGAGCAGTATTATAGCAGTTATATTCTTGTACCATAGGAGCAGTATTATAGTAGTTATATTCTTGTACATAGGAGCAGTATTATAGTAGTTATATTCTTGTACATATAGAAGCAATATTATAGTAGTTATATTCTTGTACATAGGAGGTAGTATTATAGTAGTTATATTCTTGTACATAGGAGCAGTATTATAGTAGTTATATTCTTGTACATAGGAGGCAGTATTATAGTAGTTATATATATTCTTGTACATAGGAGCAGTATTATAGTAGTTATATTCTTGTACATAGGAGGCAGTATTATAGTAGTTTATATTCTTGTACATAGGAGCAGTATTATAGTAGTTATATTCTTGTACATAGGAGCAGTATTATAGTAGTTATATTCTTGTACATAGGAGCAGTATTATAGTAGTTATATTCTTGTACATAGGCAGTATTATATAGTAGTTTATATTCTTGTACATAGGAGCAGTATTATAGTAGTTATATTCTTGTACATAGGAGCAGTATTATAGTAGTTATATTCTTGTACATAGGAGGCAGTATTATAGTAGTTATATTCTTGTACATAGGAGCAGTATTATAGTAGTTATATTCTTGTACATAGGAGCAGTATTATAGTAGTTATATTCTTGTACATAGGAGCAGTATTATAGTAGTTATATTCTTGTACATAGGAGCAGTATTATAGTAGTTATATTCTTGTACATAGGAAGCAGTATTATAGTAGTTATATTCTTGTACATAGGAGCAGTATTATAGTAGTTATATTCTTGTACATAGGAGCAGTATTATAGTAGTTATATTCTTGTACATAGGAGCAGTATTATAGTAGTTATATTCTTGTACATAGGAGCAGTTATATTTGTACATAGGAGCAGTAGTAGTTATATTCTTGTACATAGGAGGCAGTATTATAGTAGTTATATTCTTGTACATAGGAGCAGTATTATAGTAGTTATATTCTTGTACATAGGAGCAGTATTATAGTAGTTATATTCTTTAGTAGAGCAGTATATAGTAGTAGTTATATTCTTGTACATAGAGCAGTATTATAGTAGTTATTCTTGTACATAGGAGCAGTATTATAGCAGTTATATTCTTGTACAATAGGAACAGTATTATAGGTTAGTTTAATATTCTTTTACATATGCAGCAGCTATTATAGTAGTTATATTCTTGCTACATAGGAGGCAGTCATTATAGTAGATTATATCTTGTACATCAGGAGCAGTATTATAGGAAGTTATATATCTTGTATATAGGGAGCAGTATTTATATTAGTTATATTCTGTAATATAGGAGCAGTATTTATAGGCAGTTATATTCTATGTTACATAGGAAGTAGTATTATAGCAGTTATATCTATTACATAGGAACAGTATTTATAATAGTTATATTCTTGTACATACGGAGGCAGTATTATAGTAGTTATTTTCTTGTACATAGGAGGCAGTATTATAGTAGTTATATTCTTGTACATAGGAGCAGTATTATAGCAGTTATATTCTTGTACACAGGAGGCAGTATTATAGTAGTTATATTCTTGTACATAGGAGGCATTATTATAGTAGTTATATTCTTGTACATAGGAGCAGTATTATAGTAGTTATATTCTTGTACATAGGAGGCAGTATTATAGTAGTTACATTCATGCACATAGGAGGCAGTATTATGGTAGTTATATTTCAGCAGCATTACAGCAGGTACCACATATTGTACATTGGGGGCAGTACAAATGGTATAGTCTGGGTAAATTCCAGTCCAAGCTGATGAGTAATGTTACCAGAATTTTGCACTTCTTCTTCTTTAATCAGTGCTTAATGTATATGTTCAAGTCCAAGTGTTATCTCAAATGAGAAATGCTTTGTCCACTTCACAAAAAAGAAACATAAAAAATTCTCCCATGTCCCAGATTAGGTTCCTTTTTTTAATGCTGTAGGTAAGACGCTGATGGAGTGTTACTCTGGGGTTAATGTTCTAAGTGCAGCTATTATGTGAAGAGGAATGTTTGACTCAGGATGTGGAGGGCCTCGGGGCAGAATGAGGAGGCCTCTCTCGTAATACAAGTCCCTGACCAGCCTGGCCTGCGGCACTGATGAGAGCGCTCCACCACTATCCATTTGTTTATGTTTTGTCATGGTGGCTAGAGCCAGACAATAGGTTCCTGCGAGTGTTTTGTCACGATCCATCACTGTTTTGCAGACCAGCTACACTATCACTTCCTAAAACTAAAACATGGCTGCACCACAACTGGTGGCCATATTAGAAGCTATCTGTCACTGGCTCAGAACCTTTTAAGTCATCAATCAGATAGGGCAAACATCAAAATTGGTTAAGGTTGAAGATCAGAGGACATATTACACCAAATCTACTCGTAGGAATCGATTCTTCTCATCCAGCAGAGTTCTGCACCTGCAACGGGGAGTCTTCGAAGCTGAGGGTGCTCCTCATGCCAACTGATTGTCTGGGCTGGACATCTTGACTGGCTGTTACGATCTGGGACCTGATCTGTTCCTCCAAGTAGCTTTGCAAGTGCAGAGGCTCTCATTCCGCTAGTGGAGCAGCGACTGCATGTGCCACTACACGCCGACAGGACCAGACTTGTCAATCAAGCAGTAGAGGGATTGTCCTCAGCGTCAGGGACACCCCATCGCAGGCGCAGAGCTCAGCTAGATGAGACATAAACCTTCAATAGCTATCACATTTGTTGACGGAGAGTCAGGCTCTCTTCATGTGACTGTCTACCAGTCCAGCGGGTTCAGCCGTACACTAATGTGCATGGGGCTAATGTAGGCGACTGGACTGAAATAAGATGAGCTGTTTGTAAATGCCCCCCATAAAACCCATGGGGGCACATGAAGCTCCTTGGGGCTCAGTGATCAAGCTCACCTGTTTTTAAAGTTTATTTAGACAGGCGCATTTATTTCTTCTGCCAATTATTTATCAAGCACTTCATTAATTAGACTAGGAGTCTTGGCTTTAGGGCCCATTCACACAACCGTATAATTAAAGGGAACCTGTCATCAACTTTATGCTGCCCTCACTGAGGGCAGTATAAATTAGTGACAGAAATGCTGATTTCAGCGGTGTTCACTCATGAACTAAAAGTAAGTGGTTGCTGAGAACCATCATCATAATCATTGCAGCTTACGCCTGAAAAGAGTCAAATCTACCTGAGAAGAGTCATGGTTATTCATAATCTCCTGCTCTCCCCGCCCATCCGCTGATGATTGACAGTTCTCTCCTAGAGAGAATGAGAGAAAACTAAGTAGAAGACTGTCAATCTTCAGCAGGTGGGCGGGGAGAGCAGGAATTCATGAATAACCAGGACTCTTCTCATGAAGATTTGACTCTTTTCCAGGCCCAATCTGCAATGTTTGTGATGTTGGTTCTCGGCAACCACTTACTTTTAACTAATAAATGACAGACCGCTGAAATCAACTCACCTGTCTCTACTTTATTCTGCCGTTAGTATGGGTAGCATAAAGGTGATGACAGGTTCCCTTTAAGTCTGCATCCATTCCGCAATTTTGCGGAGCAGATGTTGACCCATTCATTTCAAATAGATAGCGCATGTCCTATTCTTGTCCGCAATTGTGTACAAAAATAGGCATTTCTATCACAGGGCTGGCCGTTCCATTCCACAAAAAGCAGAACGCACACAACTGGTATCCGTGTTTTGCGGATCCGCAATTTGCAGACCACAAAAACGGATATGGTCTTTTGAATGAGTCCTCAGTCTGACCTCTAGTGGTTCTTTATTAGTACGACAGGTTCATACTCACTAAGACTGGTTTAATATGCGCAGGAAAATGTGGCGTAAGTGAGCTGAAATTAGGCGCACTACTCCATGAAAGTAGCCAAAATGTGGTGCATCTCACCACATAAAACAGACGCAGAAAAATATGCCAATCCTAGAGTGGAAATTAGACAGTTTTTTTTATGACTAAATCAGGTGCAAAATAAGGCGCACTTACATAAATAGGTCGGAAATTAGCGTAGACAGAAAAGTTTAAAAAAAACTTCTGAATTAGTTCAAAAAAATAGGCAAATAAGGTGCAAATGCCTCCAATTTTCAGTAGGAAATTAGACAAAAAAAAATAAGACTGTCGAAAACAGTGGGGCAGTGTGTTTGTGCCTGTTTTTATTGTAAAAATTCTGTTTTAGACATTCATATTTTTTTTATTTGCTACTGAAATTGAACTTGTGTTGGAGGCTTTTACGCCCTGTTCCCATTTTGATTTTTTTAGCTAATTCAGAAGTTTTCTGACTTTTGCGATCTATTTATGTATTTCTACTCCACCCCAGGGCTGGTGTACTTTTCTTTGTTCTGAGTGGTGAAGTGTGACTTTTTTTTGCATTAAAAGTCGCACTTTCCTGACGACATGTGACTTTTCTCCGCAAAGATGCGACTTTTTTCATGTGTAAATAAATGCGACCAGTCTGGGTGAATGTGAACCTGTCATACTGAGGAACAACCACCAGAGGTCAGACTAATAACAATACACCAAGTCTAATTCATCAACGGCTGTGCAACTTAAGATGAATGAAATACGACTGTCTAATTTTATGGCCAAACACTGACGAGCTTGATAAATGTGCTCCACCATTTTTACACCTAAAAGCAGGCGCAGACACTATAGTAAATTTGTCCCACTGACTTGTAATACACTGATTAATGACAGGGCTGGACGTGACCGCCCCATCCGTCATTGTGGAGACCACTGTAAATACATGTTATCTGCTCTGATGTCCTCCCACTGGCAGATTTATCAGGACAAGGCGTCTACACAAACATTGTCCTCGCTGTTCAGGTGCAGATCTCAATCTCTTCAGAGGTACAGTAGTTGCAAGTGGAAACAACCAGCAGTGAAGTCAGCGACGGACACGATCAGGAACAGTGCGGCCATTATAGGCGGGTTCTCAGTTTTAGATAGCCTGCAAGTTTGCTCTGTGAGAGTCCCAACTAGTGACGCCCCCACATGACATATCAGACGCTTAGGACTTCGGTGGTCACATGAGGCGACAACAGGAACAGAGTTCATTATTCTTCAATATGTAGTTAACAAACAAGAGCCACAATAAAAAAAATAATAATAATTAAAAATTGAGTATTTTTATTATTTTAATATTTAATTTTTACATTTACATTTTTACATTTCTATTTATAAAAAATTGTTTAAAAACATTTTTTTTACAAAAATGTATTTACATTTTTATCCAATAGCATTGCATTTTAAAATACTGAGAATTAAACACATAAAAAAGTAAAAACATTTTAATTTAAAGGGAATCTGTCACCCACAACCTCCCTATCCATTTGCACAGTCTCATAGCTGTGGTTCAGCTGATTAAAACGCTGTTTTTCTGTTGTTGATCCGAGGCTCTGTTCCCGAGTTATGATACTTTTTCTTAATATGCAAATTAAGCCTTTGGTGCAAAGAGGGCATCACCGTTGCTCTTGTCGCATCCAAGCTCCACTCCATTCTGGGGCCAGCCCCTCCCTGGCTGCTTCAATTAACAGGGTCAGGCAGTAGCAAAGCAGCCACAGAAAGGAGCAGAGCTTGGGTGCAACAAGAGCAATGGTGACGCCCACTTTGCACCAAAGCCCTAATTTGCATATCAAAGAAAAAGTATCATAACTCAGGATTGGAGCCTTGGATCAAAAAAAGAAAAACAGCCTTTTAATCAGATGAACCACAGCTATGTGTCTATGCAAAGATAGGAAGGTCATTGCTGACAAAACGCCCTTGACAGAAATTTTAAAAAAAAGCATAAAATAGAAATTATATTTCCTGTTATTGTACAAAAAATTAATAATAATATGCCCTAATTTGGGTCACTTCATCCGGGGCAATTCTTCACATATAACAAGTGGCTCTCTATGATATATCTAGGTATGAGCACTGTGCCTCGGGAAGGCAGATGCAGTACAAAAAAAAAAAAAAAACATTTCTGCCTTGTCTCCTTTCACACTGTGTTTTAGTGAAAAGCTCGATAGGAAAGCTTTCGGCGCATAAGTCAAATAGATCCATAAGCCCCATTAACTAGAGGCTGGTACCTCGGTACCAAACCCAACTTCGGATTGCCATTTTAAAATGTTTTTAAAGATGCAGAAGTGATTACGGAATAAATTCTCCAAAGTCTTGCGCAACTTTGGCTGAAATGCATTTGGCTTACACGGGGACAGCATTAAAATCGAAGTGTTTAACCGAATCGACTTCGGATGTATGATCGCTCAACACTAGACATATCCTTTAAAGGGGTGCCATCAGGGGCGGATTGGCCATAGACCTTACAGGGAAAGTTCCCGGTGGGCCGATGCCCAGGGGGCCGCCTGGGCTCTCTTCACGGCCGACCAGTGGAAGTTTTTGGGGAAGTATTTTGTGATGGATTGTGGTATTTGGCTCTCTTGGGGTGGTATAATGTGCCACAATATGGTATTGCTAGTCCTGCCTTCCATCAATTTGGACTCAGCTACAAAACGGGGCCACTTTTAGTATTTTTTCCAGGGCCACTTTAAGTTCCCAGTCCGCCCCTGGATGCCATTATAGCCCATGGGTGATCATGCCTTACAAATGCCTAACATTAGCATCCATCACCCAAAGGCTGTGTTGAAAACCAACATGCCCATCAGCGGACTGGGAACTTAAAGTGATCCTGGAAAAAAAAACTAAAAGTGGCCCCATGTTGTCCAAACTGACAAAAGGCGGGCCAACACAAGTAGGTAGGACCAACCTTAGTGCAGAGTTAAGTACCACAGTGCAGCACAAAATACTGCCGCTCCCGTCCTGGGAACAATAATACAGTTGAGTTCAGGAGGCCATCTGTGGCTGCTGGACTGGTCCATAAGTACCTGATGCTCCTAGAATTAATTATTGTTTAGCGCATCAGAATGATTTGTACCTTGCTGGCGGCCAAGGGCGTAGCTAAAGGCTCATGGGCCCTGGAGCGAGAATTGAACTTGGGACCCCCGTTCCCTCGGTGCTTTGTGGCCAGGGGCTGGGAGGCACATAGTCTTCCTGCTGCCTGAGGCAAAAATTTGAAACGGCACCGCCTAATGCCAGATTCTTGACCTTACCCCTTCCCTCCAGCCAGAGGTGTAACTTGCCCAGCATGCACTTTCTATAATACCGGTGTCTTCTTATGTGACACAAGGGTCTATGGGCCCCCTCAGGCTCCTGGGCCCGGTAGCGACTGCTACCTCTGCACCCCTTATAGCTACTCCCCTGCTGGCGGCCATGAAGAGGGCTGGAGTGGCTCCCTGAGGATCAGCCCACCGGGAAATATCCCTGTAGGGTCTATGGCCAATCCACGCCTGAATATGATCCTACGGCTGCATCTTCCCTGCCCTGTGTCCTTACTTTGAAATGTAAAATGGCAGAATAGGTGTAGTAGTTCTTCCAACAGTGCAATAGCAATGATTAGGGTAGAGGTTCTCCATCTCTCCATCTTTCTAAAGCATCTCTGTGGAACCCTAATCTGGTGTTTTACGCCATTAGTCTGAATCAAATCACCAAAGCTTTGGATTCGTTTTGGCATGTGCATCCCACTGTGAGATGGCTTTGTGTAGGGCAGTATAAGACCCCATAATGACTATAGGTGTATTGGCAATGTTAAGGGGATAATGGTCACGTATATAATATAAAAATATTCCTTAATCCCAGATAACCCCTTTGGGGCCCAGGAGCTTCTAGATACATCTCTAGATGTTCACACACACCCTCAGCCTCCAGATCATAGTGACAATTAGGTGTCTCATTATATTTGTTTTTTAGTTAACAGGCCTAAATGTTTATTTTGATGCTGATCCATCACAGATTGACAGCTTCCTATCTTCTTCCCCTCTCGTGAAGACCTCTTTGAGTAAATTCCTGTCACAAGAGCCAGTAAGGATGGACCATGCACTGTTGAATAGGTTCTGCAGGGTCACTGTGACCATTCCCTCAGCCCGTCATGGAGATAAATCAAAGGTGAGCAGGAACTTTCATTGACACAAGGTTGTTTAGGAAAGACATTTGTGCAGTCACTCATAAAGCTTGGTGGCAAATTACAAGACGGATGAGGTCATCAATCAGACGAGACTCCTGAGGAACATGAAGAAGTGGACAGCTATTTGGAAAGGTATGGTTTCAAGGTGATAACAGACGTGAAGGCCAGTCTAACCGGCTCAAGGGGTTGTGTCGGACAGGTGACATCACTAGGAGCTGAAGTTTTAACTCTATGTTAACCCTTAGGCCTTGTCCACACAAAAGATTTTGCCCACTGGATTTGGTGGGAGGCTGTGCTGCCGTTCATGTGGTCGCAGTTTTATTTTCATAAATGTGCCAAGATAGAACATGTCCATCACATTTAAGTTAAATTAAAAATACCTGGTATCACACCTCAGCCTCACTCATTTCAGAAGTCCTGCCATACCTTCCCTCCCCCGATCCATTGCTGTGTTTACGAGTTTTTAAAAAATATGCATTTTAGGGATTAAGTGCACTGAGGGCAGGACCCAAACCATTAGGTGCACCTTAGCTCCTACTTCTGCTTTCCAGGACACTTCCCCCTCCATCTGGAAACCTGGTCCCATGGTCGGACTGGTCCACCAGAGCACCAGAGGATCCTCTGGTGGGCCCAAGCTCTGACAATAATGGATTCTTAATAAAACAGGGCCCCTTAGCTCCTATATACACAGAGGGTGGGCCCTCAGAATAATTTCCTCTGGTGGGCCCTAGGAGTTTTAGTCCGACGCTGCGGTCCTGTCAATCCAGGGGAGGGGGTGTTCAGGGAAGCAGAGCGGAGGAGTTAAGGTGCACTGAGTGGCTAGTGCACTTAAACCCTAATTTGCATATTTAAAAAATATATACATATTTCTTCAATATGCAGCAACTGGATCAGGGGAAGAAAGGTATGTTTTTATTCAGCATGGTCAGCTCCACCAGGCATTGTGGCTGGTTTAATAGGGTTGACAAATCAGGTAACACTGAGGGCAGCCATTATATAAGTCACAGAGGTCATACACAAGCTTCCCACAACCGCGTATATGGGGGAGAGTTTTCAAAACTGGTGCAAAGAAAATTGACTTAGTTGCCCATAGCAACCAATCAAATTGATTCTTTCGTTTTCCAAAGGAGCTCTGAAAAATGAAAGGAGGAATCTGATTGGTTGCTATGGGCAACTAAGCCAGTTCTACTTTACACCAGTTTTGATAATCCCTCCCCCCTATACTGTAAATCTGTTTCAGAGAAGTACTAGCATTCTGTTAATGAACCAAGAGGCTTAGGATGAACAGAAATGTCCCAGATAGGAAACACCCACAAAAAATGTTATATTAGACTATACATATTTATATACCATATTTTTCACCCCATAAGAGACACGTTTTGTTTTCCCCTGGGGCGAATACTAATGATCTGGAGGTGAGGAGTGTCGGCGTCCGGAGCAGGAGAGGTAAGTGTTTTTTTATTTTATTTGCTGTGAGGCTGGGGGCTGATCTGAGGCAGGGCGCTTATCTGAGGCTGGGGGCTCATCTGTGGCATTGGGGTCTGATCTGAGGCACTGAGGTCTGATCTGTGGCATGGGGGACTAATCTGAGGTCTGATTGGGGGTCATTCACATTGGGGTCTGAGCTTAGGTCTGATTGTGGGTCTGGTCTGAGGTCTTATTGGGGTCTTAGTAACATTATGGGTCTGATCTGAGGTATTAATGGGGGTTAGATTGGTGATCTGATCTGAGATCTAATAAAAAATATTTTTTCCTATTGTCCTCCTCTAAAACCTTATAGGGCGAAAAATATGGTATATAAAATGGATCACTCATAGTTACCATTAGGGTCACCCCATATCAATCAGCTGATTATTGGGGGTCAATTAGATGTTCCTGTCCCCCACCATGGAAATGTAGTACAAAATGAACGGACAGCCATGTAATACATGGACAGACCTTTTTGTAGTGGGGCTTTGCTCTGGAACATAGGAGGGGGTCTCAGGCAGAGGGTCACCCACGTGCCCTATGAGCTACCCTAGAGTCAATGTCCACCCCAGGATTTGTTTTTGGTTGGACTTATCCTTAGCCATGTTGCAAGGCCTTCTAAAGGGTTGAACATTGACGAAAGATGAGCTACCTCCACCAGGTGGTGCCGCAGAGACAACTTTCTTTCTCTCAGAAGAGAGCTAATCTGCATATTCCTCACCTATCCATCGCCTCACCTATAGGACTCCCTAAGACCTCTGTGGTGCTCTCCACAAGAAGAACCACCAGAAAGAGGAGCTGGAGGGCCACAACCATTGTGACTGTGAAATATGATATATCTTTATGGCCCTGTACATCCAACCTGACCTCCTGAGGAACACTTCCCTGCAAGGCTTCTACTATATCGTGCTGGGCCTACTAAAAAAAAAAACCCTAAAGTCTCCCGGATAGAGCCCTCCGCTATGTTTAAAAAAAAAAAACATGGCTGCTTTCTTCCAAGTACGGCGCCACCCCTGTCCATAGGTGGTATGTGGTATTGCAGTTCAACGCAATTGAATTCAATAAATCTGAGCTGCAATACCAGATACAAACTATGGACAGGGGTGGCGCTGTTTATTGGAAAAAAAAAATACAACCATGTCTGTGTATAACTCCTTTAAGTATGGTGTACGTCCTTATCTTACAGGACCTTCTCATGTGGCAGAGTGGTTTTTGGAAACATCTTTATCTACACCCTTGAGACCTTGTGCACGTCCCATAGTGTTTAACATACACGTGGTCAGAAATGAGCAGTACAAACACCTCCTGTCCTGACACTTCGCTACAATGTGTCAGCGTATGCTGTGATGTGTGTCCAGACTAGATGCAATTGTAGAAAACCCTCAGCTGTGTCAAGTCTTGGCATTTAGCTTCTAGGTGCAAATCAATTGACTGAGAGCAAGCAGAGATCTTGAAAATGGTGAGTATATTAGTGAGTCACCTCAAATTACCTAACGTTTTCGAAACTCTTCAAGGGCAAGTCGCCAAAATGAATTGCAACAGAAGCAAACGGAGATGACCCCCAATGCAAGTTGGGGACGGAGGACACACTTGTAAAACGGATCCTCCAGCAAATAATCCGGATCGTTTACGGATCCATACGGATCACAAGGAGATCCGGCTCCGGATCCGAACGCTAGTGTGAAAGTCTGAGAAGTCTGGCTGACAACAAGCCTAGTTAGAGCTCTAAGGCTAGGGCTACACGGCGACAGTTGTCATGCGACTTCTTGTCGCTCAAAAGTCGCACGACAATTTTTATAATGTAAGTCTATGGTGTGCGACATGCTGCGACTGCTACACGAGAGTCGCAAAAAATCCATCCAAGTGTAGTTGTGCACTATGCGTCGTGTGACACATGTCGCCGTGTAGCCCTAGCCTAACAATCCAATTGGTTGTCACTCAGCTTTCCTGGAAGCAGATAAAACAAAAATAGCTAATCGTCAGAAGAGGAGAACACAAGGACCGGCGGGAACGTTCATATTTTTGGTGAGAACTCTCTGCAGATGTCACCATGAAGCTTGCAGTGAGTATGCGGTAACCTGAGACTGACGAGCCATCATTAATCTCCGGGGCAAGGAAGGCCGGTAACTGAAGACTACTACTCCCTTCAGGCGTTACATACCAGGAAGGGAACCTTATCCCCCAGGTAACTTCCTCCCTACACGTGGACTATTAATTGTAGGCTAAACGTTATCCTCTCGGGGACAGGACGGGAGCAGCCGTGGACACAGATGGAGCGGTATACTGTGATCTGCAGAGCTGACACTTGTGTGAGGTCCCATCTTCATAAACCGTCCAGCCATTGACCAATATGTCTACCAGGTGGTACAGAGGTTGGTACCCTAAGACCACCTGCACACGGGTACGGGTGAATACACATAATGCGGCCTTCTGCAGCATATCCGCACCAAACTCCGCAATGTCTAATTGTGGATTTTGGTGCGGATTTGATGTGGTCTTACCACGGATCTCATCTCATCAAATCCGCAGCTAAAACCGCAAACGTAATCGAAGTTCTGCAGATTTAAAAATCCGTGCGGCAGATCAGTTTCCGGACAGAAAAAAATCTGCAAAGTGTACATGAGGTGTGTGCAATCTCATACACATTGCTGGTACTGTACTATGCTGCGGTTTTTTCCACATGGGAATCCACATGGAAAAAACGTGCGTATCCTGCAATGTGGGCAGGTGGAGTTAAAGGGGGTCTCTGGGATTTTGCTAGCCCTTCCTCGGGATAGGTCATCAATATTAGATCAGAGGGGATCCAACCTCGGCACCCGCACTGATCAGAAGAGCATGGGAGCTGCAGTGTCTTCATAGACCAGTGACGTCACATATATTGGTCACGTGGCCTACGAGTAACTCCGTCTCACTCAAGTGAATATACCTGAGCTGTAATACCAAGCACAGCCTCTATACAATGGACGGCGCTGTGCTTGGTGAGCTGTGAGGAGACTGCAGCGATCACCTAAGCGTCATTGGCTCATCAAACAGCTGGTCGGTGGTGGATCCTGAGAATAGGCCCTCGATATCAAGATCGTGGACAACCCCTTTAAGGAGCTCAAAGGCCTCTCTATCATATAGGAGGACATTATAAGCGTCACTGGATAGTTGGGGGTAATAGCACAAATTTTGCACCAGGCGACACTTCTGATTCCTACCGGTGGGAGTCAGTCTATAGAGGCAGCTGCTATGAGGTTGGTGAGAAGAGGGGGAGAAAACAGCCAATGCAATGCTGACCTCCTTCCAGTGATGGCAGGGGGTTAAGGAGGTGACAACCTGCGGCTCGTGATGGTATGATGCAGCACCAAGCACCAATGCTGGAAAGCATGCACACAGACGTATCGCAGCCTGTTAGGGTCTATAGACAGTGCATTGCATTAGGCTCACATAAGGAGCTGATCCTGAAGGCTCCCCTTTCATCTGTACAGTCTGTGGATATCATTAGGATGAGGTCATGGGTACAGGTCGCCCCTGGTTTACGAACATCTTGGGGTCTAGATCAGGGATGCCCAACCTGCTGCCCTCCAGCTGTTGCAATACTACAACTCCAAGCATGCCTGGACAGCCTACAGCTATCAGCCTACAGCAGGGCATGATGGGAGATGTAGTTTTACAACAGCTGGAGGGCCGCAGGTTGAGGATCCCTGGTCTAGACTTTCATTCTGTTCATTGTCTTTCACCAAAATATTCCAGTCAGGGCAGATTGTTTTACTGGTAACCCATAGCTCCCAGCACCCAGGACCCATGACTGCACCCCTGTGATGATGGTGGGCAGTGATGACATGACAGGCTGCACTTTTCGGTGGGGTCCCGCTGCTGTATGTATTCCATATTACATAGCTGCTGCTGCATTCATTCAGCTCCAGAGCAATCAATACATCATTATAGGCAATGAACAAATTCTAGATTGTGTAAGTGACATCATCCCAAGGGTAAGAGAATGGTTTGGCTTATGGAGACACCTGCTGGCCAGTAGGGGAATAGCATATCTATCCAAGGCAAGCCAGTTATGTGACTATACAGTGGGTAGCACTGCTGGGGTATTCAGTATGTGTCACATAATAGGGCATGGAGATGAACAGGTAAAGCCTACAGCTCAGGTGTGATAGCAGATACCAGGGAGGAAGACTAACATAGTTCTACAGGTTCTGGGACTGAAATGATCAGTGATGTGACATGCATTATACATGCCAACCAGCGAGCCATCCATAACAGTGCCAACCACAGAGCTACCATAACAGTGCCAACCACAGAGCTACATAACAGTGCCAACCACAGAGCTACCACAACAGTGCCAACCACAGAGCTACCATAACAGTGCCAAGTGCCAACCACAGAGCCACCACAACAATGCCAATTACAGAGCACCACAACAGTGCCAACCCACAAGCTACAATAACAGTGCCTACCAGTCCATAACAGTGCCAACCACAGAGCTACCATAACATGCCAACCACAGAGCTACCACAAACAGTGAGCCAACCACAGCAGCCAGACCACAACAGTGCCAACCACAGAGCTGCCATAACAGTGCCAACACAGAGCTGCCATAACACTGTCAACACAGAACCACCTTCAACATTGCCAACCACAGAGCTACCATAACAATGCCAACCACAAAGCCACCATAACACTGTCAACCCACAGAACCACCTCAACAGTGCCAGCCACAGGCTACCATAACAGTGCCAACACAGAGCTACCATAACAGTGCAACCACAGAGCTACCACAACAGTGTCAACCACAGAGATACCACAACAGTGCAACCACAGAGCCACCATAACAGTGCCAACCTCAGAGCCGCCACAACAGTGCCAACCCCGACCCACCACAACAGTGCAACCACAGGGTCACCATAAAAACATGCAAAACACAGAGCTACCATAACAGTGCCAACCACAGGGTCACCATAACAGTGCCAACCACAGAGCTACCATAACAGTGCCAACCACAGGGTCACCTCAACAGTGCCAACCACAGAGCTACCCAACAGTGTCAACCACAGAGCTACCATAACAGTGCAACCACAGAGCTACCACAACAGTGCAAACCACAGATCCACCATAACAGTGCCAACGACAGAGCCACCACAACAGTGCCAACCACAGAGCTATCATAACAGTGCCAACCACAGAGCTACCATAACAGTGCCAACCACAGAGCCACCACAACAGTGCCAACCAACAGAGCTATCATAACAGTGCCAACCACAGAGCTACCATAACAGTGCCAAACATAGAGCCACTATAAAAGTGCCAATGACACAGCCACTATAACAGTGCCAACCACAGAGCTATCATGAGTGCCAACCACACAGTCATCAAAACAGTGCCAACCACAGAGCCACTACAACACTGCCAACCACAATATCATCATAACAGTGCCAACCACAGAGCCACTACAACACTGCCAACCACAAAATCATCATAACAGTGACAACCATAGAGCTATTATAACAGTGCAAGCTACAAGATCATCACAACAGTGCCAAATACAGACCTATCATAACAGTGCCAACAATAGCACACACATAAAAGTGCTTCCATAACAAAACCCAGCCACAGTAACTCAATGATAGTATCAGTCACAATGCCATTATAACAAATCTGCCCACAGTGCCTCCATAACAGTGCCAGCAGCAGTGCCTCTTTAATAATACTAGACACAGTACCCTATAAAACTGCTAGCTACAGTGTTATACCTCAGAAAAAATCCTCCTAACATGTATCTCGGTGTGAACAGAGCCTTACCAGTCATTTGCAAAATGCTCACCTATAAGTTCATGGCACACAAACAGCCTGTCTCCTCCTAAACCATGTGACTGATCACATGGTCATGACATCATTGAAGGTCCTTAAAAGCTATGGTGAATGGAGTGTTTCTTTTCTGCCTGGTCCTGTCAATCAACAGAGCCTCTAGGAGCAGGGGTAATGCCCCTTGCACCTAGAGGCCTTATTAGCATAAAATAAAAGTTCATTTTATATAAAAATGGGGGCACCAGTAAATAAAACAGATATATATTTGGAATCAGGTGACATTAGCACATCTCTAATGTCAGCCTGATTCATACAGAAAAAACTGGATGACAGAAACCCTTTAATATAAATGCCTGGAAATATCAGGAAGCAGGGGCGTAGCTATAGGGGGTGCAGAAGTAGCAGTCGCTACCGGGCCCAGGAGCATGAGGGGGCCCAAAGACCCTTGTGCCACATAAGAAGACACACAAAGCACTGAGGGAAGGGGGGCCCAAGCTAAACTCTTGCTCCAGGGCCCATGAGCCTTTAGCTACGCCCCTGTCAGGAAGAGTTATACTGGAGGCAAAAGAGCTGAGGACAGGGCTCTAGCTGCTCTTAGAGCTATAGGGGGTGCAGAGGTAGGAGTCTAGGGGTCTATTGTTTTTATTGAGATGTTTTCTATAAAAAAAAAAAAAAGTACATTGGGCAGTACCTGTATATGGCCAGCAGATGGCACTATTATTACAGTGTTGTATAGGCAGTAGGTTGTGTGAATTGATTCTAACAAATCTTAAAGAAGCGCCCACCTGCCTGTTGATTGATAGGACCAGACATCTAGCCTGGCTCTGACAATCTGGGCTCCCTACCCCGTGTAGCAAAGCAGGAGCCGACGCTCAAATTCAGCTTCAGGAGCGCCACTATACTTACAGGTAGCAACATAGGCGCAGATGCTGCAATTTTGAACTTTGGCGCTTGTGTCGCCACTCAAAACAGCGGCACAGGACCCATATTGTCAGGGCCAGGCTAGATGTCCAGCCCTGTCAACCAACAGGCAGGTGGGCGCGTCTTCACCTATGAGGACAGCTGACCCCTAATAGACAGTGCATGGATTTCCATGGCTGGATATAGATGTGAGTATATAGAACTGCCCAGCTACTTCTACCAGATATGTGGCTTGGGCCCCAATGCAAAATCGGTAGTAGGGCCCCCACCTACCATGTACCATTTATAATACTGATGTATTGTTATCTACTAGAGGGGCCTGGTGCCCCTATCACTACTACTTAAGCCTCCAAATTCAGACCTCAAACCAGATTCCATAATTCAAAGCCCAGATCAGATCCACTAATTCAGACCCCAGACCAGAAGCCATAATTCAGACCATAGATCAGACACTGTCATTTACACCACAGACCAGACTCCAGAATTTAGAATCCAGATCCCAAAATCCAAACCCCAGACCAGAAGTCAAAATTCAGACCCCAAAACATTCCCAATCTAATTACTCTGGCACCTCTTCAGCTCTGAGAGCTCCACCTCCTCCGCCCACCAAACATTGGCAGTTTTTTTTCCCAAATCCACTGGAAAATGGCTGATACGTCTCACTTCTCCTCGCTCCTGGGTCCTCCTCCACTGTTCTAGCTGATCTTTGGCTTTGATGCTGCAGTAGAGCCAGGAGCCAGTAGAGGTCAGTAATACGGAACAAGATTTATCCTAGAAATTTCAGGACAATTCGCGGCAAAATGTTTATGCCAGGGTTAAAAAACAGAGACATTCCTGTCAAATTCTGGACTGTTAGCAACTATTCAGTAGTAAAAAAATAATGCATAGTGGTTGGGATGGCCTCCAACTTCTGGCCAGGCATGTGGGTAGCTTGTAAGAATTCCTCACCATTATTTGCAGAAATGGAGATGATAGACGTCCATAACATCCCAGCGATACTTTACAAGAGGCGGTAACGGGATGATGGGAGTGCTGACAGCCAGATCCTGAGCTAAGAACCGGTTCTCTGAGTTAAAGGTGGCAAACACCAAGTTCATTGACCCTGGACTTTGTCATGAGTCAAACAATCTCTTGTGATAAAAGTAAAATAAGTCTCACCTTGCAGAGGAGACCTCAACACCTCCGCAAGGAGGCAACCATTTATTAGATACCTTACAAGGTAAAAGTGCAGGATTTTACATCACCATTGTTTGCCTCATAAAGAACATGTGGTTGGTTCTCACACCAACTGCTTGAAGGACATGTCCATGTTTGGAGAACTCGTTCTTATAGGGCCAGCCCCAAAATATCATCTCCTGACATGTCAGTTAAACAGGGAGAGTCCATGGATTGGACCAGAAAGTATAGCGATCTGGAGGGAACCTGTGTTTTTTTTTTTACAAATTTGAAGTGGACAACCCCTTTAATATCTATTATCTATTTTGAGATGCAATTAAATGAAGTTTTGGTCCAAAGCTTGAGAAAGTTTGATCACCGCAAGTCATCTGATTTCTGTCAGGTGCAGTGATGTCATCAAGAACATATGTGGGTTGAAATCACCATCCACGTCAATACTGACATCCTACCTGGCTTGAAGAGTGGCAGTATGTAGATGTCGGTCACCTAGCAGAAATCAAAATTTAACATCAGAATCGCTTTGAGTCTGTATCTTCAAGTGATCATATGTCAACATGTCTTTTTTACAAATTTTCTTCAAGAAGGTCTCCTTTATCATATTTTTATTTAAAAAGCTTCAAAATTCTGGCCAATTAGTTTTTTTTAATAGTTCTTCATAGCATTCAGAGTTTTGTTTTCCCAAAACAAGAGATCCAAATCCTTTCTTTCGCCATAGATTTACCTGTAGCTGCCAGCAGAGGGAGCTAAGGAGCATACGTTTACTGTTACATATCAAACTCCCAAGCTCCCTCTAGTGGTGGCAGTGGATAGCCATATCTAAATCTAGGCAAGGGGTTTGGAGCCCTGTATCAAGAAAAGAAAACTTCACTACTACAAAAATTATTTAACAATTAGCACATAATTGTGGACATGTTAATAAAAGGTAGAGTTTCATTTTTAAGTAATATTAAATAGTATGGTTTCAGTATTACGCTACATGATTTGGTATATTTGATGAGTGTGCATGCCGCTCTATTCAGTAACTTGTGGGCATCCCCTCTACATTGTGATAACTGTGACCTCATCTAGTTGAATTAGCTAGCAATGAATCGGGTCATCAGGCTTATTAAACCGGAAAATCAACAATATATGAAACTGAGTTTTCATTTTGATTTTTCAATTTTTTTCTTTTAAAAATCAGCAGGCTATCCATCCGAAGTGTGCCGAGCATGACCTGGACCTTCTGGGAGTGTATAAAAGGACCTTTAAAAGACCACCTTAATACCCCAGGTTATAGGTGGTGTAGAGGTGGTAGCCATATCTGGGCCCTGGTGCCTGAGGGGTCCGAAAAGGGCCTTCTACCCAAAAATGAGAGGGGGTACATGTTACAGATTTTTCATTGGGGCTTAGGAGCTTCACATAACGCCTCTGCTGCCAGCTAAAGCCCGTGATTAGTTTTCATTAAAGGGATTTTCTCCTTTGCATGAACATCCTTATTACATCTATGGGACGGTTAAAACAGAAACAGGGGCAGTGATAGGGGAGTATCTATGTAACTAGCTGGGGAGTGTGTAATTTGCTGGGTAGGAGGAGCTCTAAACTAGCTGGGTGTTGTTAGGGGCAGCAATAGGGGAGTGTATATGTAAATAGCTGGTGGGAGGAGCTATAAACTAGCTGGGCGTTGTTAAGGGAGGTGATAGGGGAGTGTCTATGTAACTAGCTCAGTGGGAGGAGCTATAAACTAACTGGGCGTTGTTAGGGGCAGTGATAAGGGAATGTGTATGTAACTAGCTTGTGGGAGGAGCTATAAACTAGCTGGGTGTTGTTAAGGGAGGTGATAGGGGAGTGTCTATGTAACTAGCTGGTGGGAGGAGCTATAAACTAGCTGGGCGTTGTTAAGGGAGGTGATAGGGGAGTGTCTATGTAACTAGCTCAGTGGGAGGAGCTATAAAGTAGCTGGGCATTGTTAGAGGAGGTGATGGGGGTGTGTGTAACTAGTTAGGTGGGAGGAGCTATAAAAGCTCAGTGTTGTTAGGCAAGGTGTTAGGGAATTGTGTAACTAGCTGGCTGGGAGAAGCTCTAAACTAGCTAGGTGTTGTTAGGGTCAGTGAAAGGGGAGTGTCTGTGAAACCAGGTGGGTGGGAGGAGCTATAAACCAGCTGGGCATTGTTAGGGACGGTTCTGGAGCTGTGGTAGAGGAAGCAGAAGTGCATCATGGGTTTGGTTGGATACAGGAACAGGATATACTACATACAGGATGGAAACAAACCACAGGGATTGGTTTACATGGTGAAAATGGGTCAGGAAAGTCCAAATTGAAAATAAAAAAGCATGGGGAAAATGTACAGGAGGTAAGTAACCACATGAGTAGATCTATTAAAAATCATTGCAATCCCAGAAAACCCCTTTACAGATTTTTTCTACCACGTTTAATAAACCCCCTACCCATCCATAATAGAGAGCCACATTAATGAAGACTACTGGAACAATGGAAATGCATCTTATAGATGTCTGAATATTTTTAGCTTTTACATTCTCTTCTGGCCAATAGCTTCAATTTTCTCTCGCAACACTTTTTCCCAGTTATCTTGCTTTTTGAGGAATGTGGACCTTGTTTCCTTCCTCATCAAGGCTTCAATTTCTGGTGGTATCTGTGGTATAAGATCAGCTCGGAGAATGACGTCCTGGAACTTAGCTGCTGATGCCGGTGCCAAACAGCATCTGGGCCTATGAATAGCGGATATTTCACATAAAATATAACATCACAACTTATGAAACTGCGAAAAGGCCTCATAAAAATAACATGAAAAATAATATCAATAGTAGTAACCTTAAGTAATCAGGCCTTACAAACTTACACGTTTCGGTTGCAGTCAAACTGTTGATAATGGTAAAAGACGGCAACAGCGGAATGAGGACACAGCAGATACTGGTTCTCCTCCCAGCAGCGTCTAATGGTCTGGAGGATGTTGTCATCTGTGACTGAGCAAGATTTCATCATTTCCAGAAGCTGAGGAGATGAGCACACAATAAAACTCTTACTATCATTATTGTAGTATACGGTTTTCGGACGTCTTCCAATAACATCTATGGGACTAAGAAATTTAAATTGCCTAGCTTAAAGGGACACTATCGCGAAGAAAAAAATTTTGATATGTTTTACAACATAACAAAAGAGGGTTTTAACATAATGTATTTTTCAAATTGTGTAAATGTCTTTTTTTTTATTCAGTTTTCTTGCCTTACATGGGGGCTGCCATGTTGGAAGTAAAGTGTGACAGTCTGGGTTTACAACACAATGGCACCTCACTTACGGCAGGCATGTACATAGGTTTCCTCAGTCGCTGCCGACCCTATAGAGAATGAATGGAAGACGTGAGCCCGCCCCTGTGATGACACCAGTAACACACAGCCAGGTCCTCCCTCCTTGCTGCTGGGGAAGCCCACTGTGCCTGCTCCTCACTCCTGCAGCAGCGTCCTTGTCTTCATTAGGCTGCCTGTTCTAAATTCTATGGCAGCTCACCCCAGCAGTGCAGACAATTTTTGCTGAGTGTACTGCTGGGGTGAGCGGCCCAGGACTCAGAAACAGAGTAGATGGAGGTTCTTGGGGCTGTAGGACCTTAGTGATGTAATCGGCCATGTGACCAGTGGGGGAGGAGCCTGAGGAGCAGAGATCTGTGTTTTTGTAACGAAGCCATTGTCTCATCTTATCTTGCTGAAGCAGTGATGTCACCGCTGAAGGTGTGAATTGGTGATGTCATTGGTACCACCCACTTTTTTGCAGCATGCCTACTTACAGGTTGCTCAAAGCCTCATTTGGCCAGCAGAGCTCCCCCTGGTGACCAAAGATGGTAAATATGGTAAAATCTAATATTTATTTATAATATTTCACACATTGGAATTTTTATTTCTTTATTTATTATTTCTTACAAATGTATAATAGATTTTTTTAGCATAAATAAAATATAGAACAGGTTTTTGTGATAGATTCCCTTTAAAGAGAATGGCCACTTTACCATTTTTCTGTAAATATGTGCTAAACGTGCCTCAAATCCACAGTAAAGACATTGGCCCTGATTTATCACACCTTCACTCCAGAATTCTGTCTTCAAAAAGTCGCACGATAGGGCTTTTGCGACTTTTTTGCGCATTTTTTTGCGACTTTTTGCATGTGTACACCACTCACTCCAGTTTGTAATATGGGTGGAAAAGTGGGTGTGGTTAGCCATGTTAATGAGTTTCACTCCAGATTTATCATTGCGACTTTTTAAAAAAAGTCGCAAAATAGTCGCAATCTCACTCCAGGAGGAGGGTGGAGTAGGAAAAGTGGAGTAGCTTCCCTAGACAGAAGTGTTAGGTTTAAGGACAAGCCACATTTATCAAACAACCTGTGATGTTTGATAAATGTGGCAGAAAGTACTCCAACACAGACTGAAGCAAAACTGACTTCAAATATTTTCCTAATGATAAATTCCCCCCATAGTATGACATTATGACACGTTTATCCACCTGCAGCTGCCACTAGGGGGAGCTTACTCTATACTGTGTCAATATTGAGTTCAATGTGTATACAGTATGCAGCAAGCTCCTAAAGCTCCCCCTAGTGGCAGCTGAAGTCAACTAGAATTTGATTAGGCTACTTTGACACTTGCGTTTGCAGGATCCGTTTGTGAGATCCGTCACAGGCTCTCACAAACGGTCCTGAACTGATCAGTTTTTGTCCTAATGCATTCTGAATGGAAAAAGATGCGTTCAGAATGCATCAGTTTTGCTTCAGTTCAGTCTCCATTCCGTTTTGGAGGCGGACACTAAAACGCTGCTTGCTGCGAAACATCAGCAGAGCAGGGAGAGAAGATGACATCACAGGTCATGTGACCCTGAGTGAAATCTGAGAAAGCTGCAATTGTAGAAGCGCAAAGTACATGGAAAAGCTGTTATATTTGATTTGTTAGAAACATACAAAAAAATAAATAAATAAATAACTTGGACAGCGCAATTATTTTTCCCTTCATTTCAGTAATATACTATTTATATTACCACTTCACAATTTGCACCGTACATTTACGACGCATTTACGGGAATTTAAAGATGGTGCTCTCTCAGAAGCTGGGCACTATAGGTGCTGGGTATCTGCTGTTTTAAACAACCGACACCCAAAGCAGAGTCCATGATTGATGATAACCCCTGTGGTCAATTACAACCACAGAGTACTATTATGCCTGTGAAGAAAACAGTAATACTATTAAGTATTTTTTTTTAAGCACACAAAATCCTATCTTTCCTAATCGGGCAGGTCTATAGTGTAATGGTAATTCTTCTAATATAGAAGATCTGTTTGCGGGCCACAATACGGGCACCGGCCAACAACAGTCGTGTTTGTGAATATTAATGAGGATGACAAAGTGGCTGAGCCCAGCCCTGGTCCTATGACAAGACAAGGGTTTTATACTCTACCCGTATGTGCAGCTCCTCGGGCAACTTGAGGCTTTTACTCTCGTTAAATTCTTTCATCATTTCTTTGATTTTTGCACTGTCAAAATCTGCAGCCAGCCACAGTATCCGCTCCATGTTGTAGGGCTCCTGCATTCAGAAATAAGGCATCATACTGAGTAGGTGATTAAGATGGACAGATAATGTATGATCTTGGTGCCGATTTCATGTGGAAATCATCCTTACTAAAAACCACGTTGAAATCCGCACCAAAAACCATTTCAAATGGAAAATAGCATAAAAAACTGCGCAAAAAATGTGTAGGTGTGAATTCCGAGCCTAAATTCTCAGCACGCTAAGACAACCGTGTGACCATCACCTTATAGAAAGACATGATGAGGAGATGCTGCTGCAGGCAGTAGTGTTGTATATAGTGTATATGTTCTGCTCCACAGCAAACTACCATACACCTGAGGTCACATGACATGTGTGACGGTCACATGACTGACACCATATTATACCATTTTTATTTTTTGGGTGACAGCTATAATAAAGGTCTGCAAGCAAGATTTTAATTACATGTTTATTAGAAAACTATATGTCTTCCTATTCTCAAAGTAAGTGCATTTAAACCCATAAATCTAGAACACCCCTTTAAGGGTTAATTTATATAAAACATTGAGCAATAGATTGCATTACTTATCTTATCTGTACAGATTTTATTATAGTCCAGCCTCATTCGCAGCTGTATTCAGTATCCTGTAGACCTCTAAGCTCAAACTTTCTGGTACCCCCTCCTTGTTCAGTGTCTGCTCTGGTGATTTCTATTCTGTCATGTGTAATCTTACTGTGTAGTAAGTTGAGGTATGTAACTTTTGGCCATTAACTCGAAATGAACAACTCTCTGGGTTGTTATACATGGTGCTGATCATTATACAAACAAA
Source organism: Rhinella marina (assembly GCA_900303285.1). NCBI lineage: Eukaryota > Metazoa > Chordata > Amphibia > Anura > Bufonidae > Rhinella > Rhinella marina. The sequence continues at coordinate 9,799 of ONZH01005943.1, read as the reverse complement.
GCTACTAATTATTTTCACTCAGTGCCATCCATATTGAAAAGTGTTAGATGTTTAAAGGGAATCTGTCAGCAGTTTTTACTATGTTAAACTGCTGACAGCACTAGTCAAGGGCTGGAAGGAGTAGTACAGTCATGGCCAAAAGTATTGAGAATGATACAAATATTAATTTTTACAAAGTCTACTGCTTCAGTTTTTATAATGGCAATTTGCATATACTCCAGAATGTTATAAAGAGTGATCAGCTTAACAGCAATTACTTGCAAAGTCAATATTTGCCTAGAAAATGAACTTTATCCCCCAAAACACATTTCAACATCATTGCAGCCCTGCCTTAAAAGGACCAGCTAACATCGTTTCAGTGATTGCTCCATTAACACAGGTGTGGGTGTTGATGAGGACAGGGCTGGAGATCAATCTGTCATGATTAAGTAAGAATGACACCACTGGACACTTTAAAAGGAGGCTGGTGCTTGGCATCATTGTTTCTCTTCTGTTAACCATGGTTATCTCTAAAGAAACACGTGCAGTCATCATTGCAATGCACAAAAATGGCCTAACAGGGAAGAGTATCGCAGCTAGAAAGATTGCACCTCAGTCAACAATCTATCGCATCATCAAGAACTTCAAGGAGAGAGGTTCCATTGTTGCCAAAAAGGGCTCCAGGGCGCCCAAGAAAGACCAGCAAGCGCCAGGACCGTCTCTTAAAAGTGTTTCAGCTGCGGGATCGGGCTACCAGCAGTGCAGAGCTTGCTCAGGAATGGCAGCAGGCAGGTGTGAGTGCATCTGCACGCACTGTGAGGTGGAGACTCTTGGAGCAAGGCCTGGTCTCAAGGAGGGCAGCAAAGAAGCCACTTCTCTCCAGAAAAAAACATCAGGGACAGACTAATATTCTGCAAAAGGTACAGGGAGTGGACTGCTGAGGACTGGGGTAAAGTCATTTTCTCTGATGAATCCCCTTTTCGATTGTTTGGGACATCTGGAAAACAGCTTATTCGGAGAAGACGAGGTGAGTGCTACCACCAGTCTTGTCTCATGCCAACTGTAAAGCATCCTGAAACCATTCATGTGTGGGGTTGCTTCTCAGCCAAGGGAATCGGCTCTCTCACAGTCTTGCCTAAAAACACAGCCATGAATAAAGAATGGTACCAGAATGTCCTCCGAGAGCAACTTCTCCCAACCGTCCAAGAGCAGTTTGGCGATCAACAATGCCTTTTCCAGCATGATGGAGCACCTTGCCATAAAGCAAAGGTGATAACTAAATGGCTCAGGGAACAAAACATAGAGATCTTGGGTCCATGGCCTGGAAACTCCCCAGATCTTAATCCCATTGAGAACTTGTGGTCAATCATCAAGAGACGGGTGGACAAACAAAAACCTACAAATTCTGACAAAATGCAAGCATTGATTGTGCAAGAATGGACTGCTATCAGTCAGGATTTGGTCCAGAAGTTGATTGAGAGCATGCCAGGGAGAATTGCAGAGGTCCTGAAGAAGAAGGGTCAACACTGCAAATATTGACTTGCTGCATTAACTCATTCTAACTGTCAATATAAGCTTTTGTTACTCATAATATGATTGCAATTATATTTCTGTATGTGATAAAAACATCTGACAAACACACATAAAAACCAGAGGGCAGCAGATCATGTGAAAATAGAAGATTTGTGTCATTCTCAAAACTTTTGGCCATGACTGTACAACACATACCTTTTGTTGAGATTTTCTCATCAGGAGTAGTGAGAATATGAAGTTTTATTCTGCCTGGTTACACACTGGTGGCGGAATTTTACTGTGAATTGTCACAGCCCCTCTCCTGTACATCGGACCAGAAGACCACTGCAGCTCTTACATAGTAGAAGGGAGGGACTGTGAAACAGCTAAATGCAGACAGCACTTCCTGGTGAAGCTCCACCTCATGGGCACTTGTAGCAGCAGAATTTGGCAGAATAAAACTTCATATTCACACTACTCCTGATAATAAAAGCTCCAGAAAAGGTAGGTTTGTCCTATTCTCCTCTGATCTTACCTAGTGCTGTCAGCAGTTTAGCATTGTCAAAACTGCTGACAGGTTCCCTTTGTTAATACTACCTGAATATCCATTGCAGAGGCCAACGTCATCTCTGTGTCCCCCAGAGAGAAGTCTCCACGCTGTACAGTTCGGTGAATAATATCATTACTATTCACTACAGCCACTAGCTGGATTGGCAGACCCATCTTCTGGGCGATACACCCCGCTGAGACAAGAGAGGAAGAACATATGTTTATATAGAAATGGTGAGTTAAATGTCACCTTGTCAGATTACATTACTTATCTTTTACTGATCTTCGGTTACAGCCTGCATTATGCTCCAGATTTCAGCTCTGAGGCCAGCAGAATAGAGAGTGCAGCTCTGGAGTATATTAATGGCTGTAATTGAGAACCAGCACAATAGTAATCTAAAATGTGGCTTTTTACCTGTAATGTTTCCAGCTCCACCAGTTGGGACCACTATTTCCACGGGAGGCAGCACGTCATCGACCTGTGTTGGAGCACATTGGAAGTACCCGTAGAAGAAGTGGGCAATCTGGACCATGACACGTGCCCAGTTCACTGAGTTTGTGCTCATTAGGTTATGCTTCTTCACAAATTCAGTGTCCCTGAAGAGCTTTTTGATGGGTTCATCAAGCTCATCTGATGTTCCATCAACTACACAAAAAAAATGGGTGAAAGCAGAATAGAAGTATACGTTTGACATGACCATGAGAAACCTGGAAGCGTTGAATCTGACAAGGGAGAACTTCCATCCATCACCCATGATATCTCCTGACATGTCTTTGAGATATGACAGAAAATCAGAGCTGTAACTTTAGGAACTTGGCTAATGTGACATATGTAACAGGGCCCCACCAACTAATCGCTATTGATAATACTGGTGTCTTCTAATGAGGCGTGGAGGCCTTTGGGCCCACTCAGGTACCATGGATCAGGTGCTCCTCTGCTACCTCTGTACCCCCTATAGCTACACTTGTTGGATGGAAGCCATGTGCCAAGGGAGAAATGTGGTATTCTGTAGGGTGCATAGGCAATCACTTAAAAGGGTTGGCCCATCTGACTTACTGGTGGCATATCGCTAGGATAGGTAAAGGTCCCAAGGGTAGGACCTACTCTAGAATGGGTTCCCCACAGTCAGTGAGGACACTACGCAATGAGGGTATGGAGATTGTACTGCGCAAGTGCTGCCATTCTCCAGTCACTTCTATGGGAGTGCCAAAAATACCAAAGCACTGGCTCTCCTATTTGAGGTGAGTGGAGAGGTGGTGGCGCTTGTGCGGTGTCCTCTACGTTCACTTCTACTGGAGTTCTGGAAATGGCCGGGAATGCTTGCTCATCTCTTTTCAGAACTCCCATAGAAGTGAATAGAGAGCACGCTCCACATGTGCTGTGCACTCTCTTTAGCCTTGGGAGCCCAGTCTTACAGATAGGTGCAGGTTCCAGAGGTAGGACCACCAGCACCTATCTGACATATTCTAGCGATATGCCAGCATTGTGGGAGATGAGCCAACCCCTTTAACTTCATATCTATAGGACCATTACATTACGTGGTGCTGTAGTGGTCCCAGTAAGTACGAGCTGCTGCTTAAAGGGGTATTCCCATCACTGAATGTACCACACATCTCTAGTATATGCCACAGTGGGGGTCTGATATCTGGGAGGCTGCCGATCCTGACAGTGGGACTGTGTGCAGTTCTCTGACCACCGAATGGCCCGAGAGCGCCGCAGTGAGTGGGCAGAATTTGAAGGGTCTAGAAGCCAACATGTGAACTAGCTCTGGGCAGGGACGTAACTACCATAGCGGCAGAGCATGTGACTGCTATGGTGCCCAGGGCAAGAGGGGGCCCAGTCTTAGTTGGGATCATCTCCTCTTCTACTGGAGGTGAAAACTTGGTCAGGACTCTACCCTCTAAAGGAACAACTTTTAGCAAATGAGGCAGTGGAAAAATGTCCCAAGGGTCATTGAAAAGGATTTAGGCAGAAACCCTTCTGTCCTGTGTGGGGGCCTGGTTTGATCCTTGCTATGGGGCCCTTACTTTACTATGTACTCCACTGGCTCTGGGGCCCCTTCAATCTACAGATATGTGGACCTGATGGTCCCAGCTGTCCAACACTCTAATCACTTCTATAATAGGACATCCCCTTTAACTCCTTAAGCACCAGGACTAATTGGGCATCATAGAGCCATAACTTTTTTATTTTTCCATTGACATCGCTGTGTGAGGGCTTTTTTTTGCATAGTTTGGGGTACTTAGAACTTTATTAATTCAATTTTATCAACTTTTTATGAGAAACAATGGATAAAAAAAAACGAATTCCACCATTTTGTAAGTTAACTTTTGCACAGTTCAGTGTGCGGCATAACTAACACGTTCATTTTGTTGTATGCTTTGGTACATTTATGTTTATACTAAATATGTACAATGTTTTTATGTCTTACTTTTTCCCAATAAAAGTTTTTATGTTGCCGCATTCCAAGAGCCATCATTTATTTTTGGATGGAGCTATGGTCTTGGGTTTTGCATAAATCCATTTGGCTGTACATCTGAAGCATCTTTTCTTACAAATCTGTAATGTGTCATCTCACTGTTACTCCTTCTGGAAATATATCAACATTGGTGTTACCATTCCTATTGTCAGTAGGGATCGTCTTTACAAAGCCTAACACTGTCAGCACTGAATAGATAATGGCCCCTCTCAGACGAGCAAGTTCCATGTATCTAACTCATAGCGTGAGTATGAGACAGCTCCTGTCCTGACCTCCCAGCACTGATGGGGTCATTATATTGATGATATGATGCTATGTAACCCTAACAGTTCTGGAATGTATTATATAACACTGATATAATGCTGTCAGTGTATATAATACATTCCAGATTGTAAGGGTTACATAGCATTATAAATCAATATAATGCTATGTGAGGTCAGGACGGGAGCTGTCTCATACTCACGCTGCAAGTCTGATGCGTGGAACTCCTCGCCTGAAAGGGGCCAATGAAAATTTGTAGGGATATACCCCATTGAGAAGGGGAAAGGTAACAGCCAATTACAAATGCATTCTTACATTTCCATTTCCAGGGGGAATAACAGAGGAAGGTCACAATGCAAAGTGCCAACAAAAAATGCTCCAGAAATAATAATTTTATGGGGAAGTACTTAATATTTATTATGACCTACAAACCAGAAAACACGGTGGACATTGTCCTCAAATGACTGGTGGTCATCTGCCGCTCCTGGATTCCGTACACGCGCCATGTGGGCAATAGGACGGTGATGTCAATATTTGGAATTCCACGCACGCTCTCTATAGCAGCGCTTCCCGTGTCTCTGAGTGTCCCTGAAAGATATTACCAGATGCAGAAAGTAAAACAAATATACATACTACATGACAATGATTACCATGAGCACAGAGAGAACCCTTTAGAAGGACCATCGTTCACCCTTCCACTGCCAATGCCATACCTGTTATTGATGTTCCTTGTCTTCAATGTTTGGTCTAGATATCTTGGACCCACCAGAGGATCCGATTCTTAGAGCTTGCCATGGTATTGTCACGGGGAGCCGGCAGCTTGCTTCCTCCGTGCAGCGCCGCCAGACTCCCACTGTTGTTCAGGGAGCGAGGACGAGATGGTGCAACCTCATCTCCATGACAACAGGGGTGGGAGGACCCGGCGCGCGTTTAGTCTCTGCGGACGGCGTCCTCCCCCACCTCCTTGACGACAGGCAGGAGGAGCTTCAGCTATGAATATGTGTGCTATAGGTCACATGACGCTGGCCATGTCACGTGGCCTACCTCTGAGTACTGGCAAGGAAGCCAGCACTTCCTGTTTCACTTTTGGAGTTAGGTCATGTGACGCTGGCCTCGTCACATGACCTACTTGGAGCCCTATTTAAACAGGCAGCCTGCTAGCCACAGGTTGCCTGAGATTGGTCTATACTCCAGTGCTAGTGCTTTCTAATCCTCATTGTGGACTACTGTGTTTAGGACTTCGGCTGTGTATTTTTGACCTTACTTTTGCTCTCTCCCCTGGTTTTGACGTGGACTTCCTGGTACGACTTTTGGCTTGCTGACCCTCCGATATTGTGTTTGGTGTTCCGTCTTTGTTTGTTGTATTTTCCTCTTGTTCCCCTTCCCTTTACGCCCCAGCACTTATTCAGGCTAGGGATTGTCGCCCAGTTAACACGCCGTTACATAGGACGGGCCGTGTAAGTAGGTAGGGACAGAGGTTGGGGCTCAAGACAGGGCTCACTACTCCCCATACGTGACAGGTATTCTTTAAATAGTCCATGGACTCTGCTGTTGGTTAGGAGTTAGAACATTTTGTAGAACTCACCGTAGGATCCTCAATCTAATCCATCATCCTGAAGATGCTTGGATGACCATTAAACTTTGATTAAAAGTTTTGATAACTTTATTTCAATAAGATTACCCACAGAAAGTCAGGTGAATGTAGAAAAATTTGTATCCCACCAACTAATAAAACTGATTGCAGATGTTTCCACTTCTGTAATCACCAGTGATCAGCTATTATCAATGGAGAAATCTGACAGTAAGTGCTTAATTTCCATGCAGCGCCACCGCAGGAGAAATAAAGCATTACACCATACCCATTCATATCAGTGGATTGTCTGTGCAATGCAGGACATGGCAAAATGAGAGATGCTCTTTGTAACTATTTTCTTTACTACGGCCATAATGGAGGATCCTGAAGAGAGGACCCCTGTCTACTAAGTCAAAATTCCTAATAGGGTGAAACTAGGCAAACCTCTCTAAAGATCACTTGACAACTTTCCTGACATGTCTGGTTCAATAACTACCTGCATTCCCCATGGAATAACAATTCTGGTCATCTATTCTTATGACTCTATGTTGTGCCATTCCTTTATTATTCCTGCTAGAAGTTATGAATAAGTTGTCAGTAGTCTGCAATAAATGTCCAGATGGGTGTTACCAGTTGGATAGGATAGTGTCAGATTGTGCAGGGACACCCACCCATTCACGGCAAACTGCTAGCAATTCATTCATAACTTCTAGCAGGAATAATAAAGGAATGGCACAACACAGAGTTATAAGAATAGAGGCTACAGAGTTGTTATTACATAGGGAATGCAAGTAGTTACTAAGACACCTATGTTTCTTTCCTGCGAAAGTGGCCGGATCCCCTACAGATCCCATTATAGTCAATGGGGTCAGGCAGTGAATGCCAGTATCCAGCTAGGCCAAATCCGGTGAACTCTGGCAGCCTACCGGATCAGTTAAAAGCGGAGGTGTGAACTTAGCCTTAGAACTATAACATGGAGCTAATTATACACAATGAATTCCGCCTTTAAACTCAAACTGAGTGAACTGGCTCGCTGGTGAAAATCCAAGATCTGAGAAGATCACTCAAGAAAAAAAGGAGGAAATGTTCGGTAAAGCACGTGAGCCTTATTTGCATATAAGGTTCTCCAGGAATATATACTGCCTACATGCTGGCCTACAACTGCATGTCCAACCGTGCCTCTCCTCCTGGAGAAAAACATTAAAGGTGCCACGCCACTATCCAGTCAGTGCTTACACCCCCCAACTGGTAACACCCAACTGGACCTTTATTTCAAACTGCTAGCAATTCATTCATAAACTTCTAACAGGTATAATAGATGAATGACTCGACATAGAGTCATAGGAATAGATGCTTCAGAATTGTTATTACATGGGCAGTACCAATAGTTAGTAAATGTCAGGCATGGTGAGAAGTCCTCTTTAAAGGGGTTATCATACAAATAGTATGACTGCAATCAATTGGACATTTCAAATCCTTGCTTCTAAAATCCTAGAAGTATATAGCTCTATCTCTCTCTCTGGACAGTGGAGAAGGAAAATAGGGGGGGGCTTGATGGTCACTTGGAATGAGCTGCTGACAGAAAGTGAAAGCAAAAAAAAAAAGAGTGAAAATTACACTGGAGGGCAAGGTCTTTTTATTCTTTTTATTTTTTAATTTGTGGGGTAACCCCTTTAAAATGTCCTGTTAGAATCATTCAGCAATGGGATTCTTCTATGAGAACAAACATTTTTCACATTTTTTATTAGAAGCAATGATCCTTATATCCAGGGTATCTCAACACCAAAGTTACAAACACCCCCATATCGTCTAACACTATCGTTAGAGTGCTTATAATAACAAGGAGAACTTACCAACCAAGATATTCACATGTCTATTGTTCTTCTTTAAAAAGTAATCTAAAAACTGCCCGACACAGGACATTGCAAGATCCTTAAAGGCAAGTGTGCCCCCATGCCACATCTCCAGGACATTCAAACCACTTTTCAACCTGGACATAGGAACAACATCCTTGTGCCTAAAGCGATCTAAAGCTTTGTCTATGAGGCCTGAGGAGGAAAAGATATGGAATTGGTAAAAAAAGATTGATTTCACATAATAATTGATTTTATTTATTATTTCTGAATTTTGTGTATTTTGTGATTATAAAGGCAGCCATTTTAAATTCTGTCGGAGAGTGTGGGCATGCTCTGTGACATGTCTAGCAGTCACTGTGGAGTGACGAGGAGTAAGTGATGCCCACATGACTTCTATGGAAGAGTGTGGTGGGCACGCTCTATGACATGTCTAAAGGTCATTGTGGAGTGACGAGGAGTAAGTGATGTCCCCATGATTCTATGGAAGAGCGTTGTGGGCATGCTCTGTGACATGTCTAGAGGTCACTGTGGAGTGACGAGGAGTAAGTGATGCCCCCATGACTTCTATGGGAGAGTGTGGTGGGCATGCTCTATGAAATGTCTAGAGGTCACTGTGTCACTGTGGAGGGAAGAGGAGTAAGTGATACCCTCATGATTCTATGGGAGAGTGTGGTGGGCATGCTCTGTGACATGTCTAGAGGTCACTGTGGAGTGACGAGGAGTAAGTGATGTCCCCATGATTCTATGGGAGAGCGTTGTGGGCATGCTCCGTGACATGTCTAGAGGTCACTGTGGATTGACGAGGAGTAAGTGATACCCCATGACTTCTATGGGAGAGCGTTGTGGGCATGCTCTGTGACATGTCTAGTGGTCACTGTGGAGCAACGAGGAGTAAGTAATGCCCCCATGACTTCTATGGGAGAGTGTGGGGGGCATGCTCTATGACATGTCTAGAGGTCACTGTGGAGTGACGAGGAGTAAGTGATGTCCCCATGATTCTATGGGAGAGCGTTGTGGGCATGCTCTGTGACATGTCTAGTGGTCACTGTGGAGCAACAAGGAGTAAGTAATGCCCCAATGACTTCTATGGGAGAGCGTTGTGGGCATGCTCTGTGATGTGTACAAAAGTCAATGTGCAGTAAGAGAAAGTGAGCTGCCCCAATCACATATTGACTTCTATAGAGGAGTGTTGTGGGCATGCTTCCCTGTACATTCCCCTCCATGTATATCAGAAAGCATGCCCACAAAACTCTTCCATAGAGGAAACAAGCTGTGTCCAACATCGATTGTCAGGGATAAGATCCTATGTTATCTGCCTGATAATTTACAAAAAATAATAATAATAATAATTTGCAATTAACATACTTAGGCCAAAACAATCTATACTGCAATATAATCTTACCTGGAGAAAGAACTGAAATGAAGATATGGCGTGATTTTTTTTCTGAGGTTGAGCAGTCTTTCCCCAACTAGCTTATACATACATATAACTAGACTTTCTATATAATGGAACATGGAGGCCTACTTATAACTTACCATTCAGCTCATGTCTGGGGATAGACTCGGGGCTGATAAAGAGAGAGCAAATT